>QAOA01005271.1:72685-160704 GCA_003255065.1 Cercis canadensis
ACTAAAGGGCTGCGGCGGACAATGCATGCTTCTAAGAAATAAAATCATAAACATGAAAAAGGTATGATGACAAGTAAATTTAATTAATATAATAATGGTTGTTAGGATGTAAAAATATTGGTTTAATTGCAATTTTGGTCCTCCTGTTTTAACAACTTGAACGTTTTATTCCCCCTTCTTTAAAAATGAACTATTGAGTCCCTCTATATTCATAAAATATACAAGTTTAGTCCATTTGTCTTTAAATCAAAATTCTTAAGTTTATTTCAAGGTGTAAAGTTCACTGATTCATAATCTTACCGTTCAGATTGAAGAACTACGTCTTTTGAATATTCTCACTAAATTTCAGCTCGATCTAACGGTGAGATTCAGCCCAAAATATCAAAATCATAAGTTTTCATCTAACCAAAAATTTAGACTTATTCCCCGTTAGATTGAGCTGAAATTTAATAAAGAGGTTCATCAGAAGTAGCTCTTTAATCTGAATGGTGGGATTATGAATCAGGGAACTTTACACCTTGAAACAAATCTAAGAATTTTGACTTAAAGACAAATGGACTAAAATTGTACATTTTATGAATATAGAGGGACTCAATAGTTTATTTTTAAAGAAGGGGGACCAATACGTTCAAGTTGTTAAAATAAAAGGACTAAAATTGCAATTAAGCCAAAAATATTATGTAGCCAAAAAAAAAATAAATTAAAGAATGGATAAATGATTATAATTTTCATAATACTTGGTATATATATATATATTGAGAAGTAATCCGAGACCACATTGAACTAGAACTATAAAACTTCTTTAAAAACGTGGTATATAACTAATCTAGTTAGGACTCGTTTTCTTAGACATGTGCTTTTAATGAAGTTGGTTTACCGTTACATGACAATTGGTGGGCTTGAATTCAATCCTACCATATCTCTTTTCTTCCTCAACTGAATTCAAAATGTTTATCAGTTTGATAAAAAACTACATATTTTATTTATAAGAAATTCAAACTACATATATAAAAAAGATAATTTTAAATGTATTGTAGATTTTTATAGTTTAGATGAAATTTGAATTAGGTCATTTTAGTTTATTTTTTCTTTTTTTTTAGGTCTTTATAGTTTAATTTTTTTTTAATTAGGTCCCTATCATTACTCAGGGTTATAACTCTATCAATTTCATGCTAACATGACAAATGATTTCTCCACGTGGCAATAAATGAAACTTAGGTGACGCTAAAGTGGCACATAAATTGCCACCCATCAAACGCACATGCAAAACATGTGGTTTAGTTTTTCTCAAATTGATGAAATTAGGATGAGAAGTGACAAATAGAACCCAACTTTTTGTGCCACTTTGGAGCCATGTCATCTTTTTTTATTGCCACATAGACAAGCCGTTTGTCATGTTAGCACTAAACTAACAGAGTTATAACTGGGGGTGACGGTAGGGATCAAATTAAAAACTATAAGAATTCCAAAAGAGAAATTTTTTTTTTCATAGAAACATGATTTAAAATTCGTCCATATTATACAGATCTGTAGTATATTAAACCAACAAAATAATAATATAAAGTTGAGTGATATTTTAATCATTTCACCTCGTCCAGTTGCTTTTCAAAATGTCTTTTTTTTTTTTTCTTAGTTTAGGACTGAGCTTCTAAGCTCACTTTTTTTTTTTTTTTTACTGTTATAATTTTATAATTATTTTATTAATAATTTGTAGTGTTAAAAAGAGGACGCTTATGTTCACATTAAAAAATAAAAAAAGAGAGAGAATGCTTATGTTAAATGTGGAACTTTTATTTCATCGTCAACATGGTTGGTTCAGCTAGTAAGGATTAAATTACTTCGCTTGTAAGACCTAAGACCATTGATAGGCAATCTCTAAATACCACCATAAGCCTTCACCGAGGCTTGTGTCATATTTTAACCTTGGAATGAGATAGCCTCCCTTCCTCCTAAACTTTTTGTAACTAAAAAAAAAAAAACTTCTATTTCATCCATTAAAAATCAACCAAAAATCTCATATTCATTTGGTGTTGTTTGAATTTGAAATGAATATATAGTAAATACTACTTATGTGCAACTAAAATCATATGGGAGTTTGAAAAGTTTTTCATGACCCAAGTTCATACTTAGCATCCTTTTGGTGTACCAAAATCATCATTTATAACCATAAGAGACTGGTGATCAATTTTTTATTTTATTTTTATAATAGTGAGCTATCTCGTTATTGTTAAAAGGGTTTAATCTGAAACTGAACAGTCAACCCCAGTTAACAACTACCAATTAATTAAGGATTTCTAAGAAATAGTTGAATTTTCTATGTAGATATGACTTGTGAAGGATAAGTCTCCGTTATTGAACAGCAACAAAAGTTACTTGTGGCCACGAAGTGCCCAAGTCTGGTGAGACACTCCCATACATAGTGCTTCGTGATTAGGGGGTGAATGGACACTGTATGGGACCAATGGTGAATCTATAAAAATAAGCCTAAAGAGCAAAGAAGAAAAGGGGAAGTCCTAAGCATATTCCTTATGTGCAACAAATCACATGTGAGACACAAACACCGCTTAGGTAGTGCGAGGCTTTTGAGTGTGTATGACTTAGTAGGAGGGGCATGGAATCATGGTGTTTGTGGCGTGAACCCAAGGCAATGCCTACATTTTGTGCATAAAAAGAATAATACAATAAAATAGGTTAGCAGAGAGTTCAAAAGAAGGAAAGTGAAACAACATAATATGTGTGGAATATTCAACCCTAGAATTAGAAAAAGCTGGTCTTGGCCAAGCTGTCCTCAAAGCCAAAATTGGGTGCGAGAGGCATTTTACAGTTAAGTCACAGGTTATCCATTGGATCGGCATTAATGCTTTGTTTGTTTGGTCAGAAAATGCAGTAAAAGATGGGAAAAATTTATGAGGGCCCTTGAATAAATTCAAGGGAACTAATTCAGCATCTTATTCTTGCTTTATTTATACCACTAAATCACATATGGGCTGCTAGCTAAGTGTCTCTCAAATTAATTATCATTTTTGTGGTAGAGTTGCTCTGTTAGGTACTACAATTATGCCAGCAAATGCAATAATTTTTTTTTTCTTCCTTACATTTTTTAAAAAGTGGTTGTTAGGTTGCAACCGACATGAAGTAAGAAAATATGTAGGATTAATAAGGCCATAATAAAATTTTGACTTTGTTTCTCAATATGTTATGCAAAATGTCAATGGCCAAAGCAGCAGGCAAGCTTATTCCATTCTGCAAAAGCTAGTCAACTGAAGCTCATCAAGGGTGTTAAATTTGTTTACTTTCTTTTCACATATATAATCATTTATGTTGAGTGGCTATTGATGACCTTCTAGTTATATTTTATACACGCTCATCTCTTTTAGCTCAACCAAGTTAGGTCTAGTTAAGGGTGAAATAAGATGTGCTAAGCAAGTCCTAGTAGGGACTTGTAGCTACTTTGCTTTGGGTGATTCTAAGCTTAGTTACTAGGCACAGCAAATAGTCTTCAAAAGTTTGGCAGTTACTTAACCATTCACATGACTAATTGTGTTAAATCTCATGGTCTGCGTGCTTTGCTTGACTTGTAAAGCAAGTTGCAGATTTGCTTTCTACCTCTCTAAAAAGAGAGATGGTCCTCAAATTCAATTACTTGTGGGGAGGTTTCAATGGGGGAAGGTTAACTCATTTTATTATATTAGAGATCCATTGCATCATATTTTGGTTAGTGATTCACATCTAGATGCTGTTTGTTGGCTTCTCATTACTCAAGTAGGTAGAGAATGGCTTTGATAAAATCATCACTTGCGGTGGCATAAAAATTAGGAGAATAATGCTATTTTGTTTTTAAAATTTCTCTTCCATTAAGAGTGATAAGAGGAGGGTTTAAACCAATTAACCCTGAACATAGAATTTGGAAAATTTGATAAAGACAACCATTTGTTCACCATGTACCAACCAAGCTAAGTATGCGTGGAAGTGAGAAAATGATATGCCTTCATGAATATGATGGTTATATAGTTGGAGTTTGATATTTAATGCATGATGAGAAAGATCCCTGACTATTGTACCCAAAACCCAAGTTAAGAAATCCAAAATTTGTGTTAATTGGTCTCAAAAGGAAATTCCCACCTGTTTTGCTCAAGGACAAGGACGTGCAATTCTTACAAGCCACAATATAATAGCTAAGAAAATATACATACTGTTCTGCACTTGAGAAGAAGCCAAAGATCCTAAAATTTATGACCAAATAATGCAGCTTACTGAAAGCAGGTGCATAGTGGCAGCAGTACCCCAATGAGTGGCCTGAAATGAGATTAGTATTGCGAAAATAGTAGTATATATACATAATAATAGGTGCCAAATTTGATGATCTGAATCAGGCCTCGGGAAAGTGCTTTTTCAATTATGATAATGATGATGATGTAGTATTGGTTACAACTTTTGACAAGTGAAAAAGAAAGGCAGTGGAAAAGGATCAACTTGTTGACTCTCTCTTTTTGGGGAACTTTGCAAGTCATAACCCGGCGAATCAATGTTAAAGTCTTGTTTGTTTTTCTTTTTTCCAATCCAAGTTTCCTTCTATTATATCCCCACTACTTGGAGTGTGCGAATATGAAAGTGGCACTCACTCCTCTAATTAAATTCACTTAAACTTTTTCATACGAGTTAAATCATATATATTATTTCACATAACGTGTACAGACACATGTATGAGGATAAGTTAAGTGTAGATAAAAAGAGTGTATAACTTTGTAGCTTTCATATTTTTGGTGTGTGTTGGGTATTTAAATCTGATTCAAGAACCGACCCACCGACTGAGATGGCCCTCTCAGTTCCCAACCATTAAGGCCAGCCAACCCAAGCTGTCCTTATTCTTACTGATATTGCATTATCCTTTGTTTTGTAATATGTTGAGTTGCTGCCTTATTAGGTCAGCAGCAAAGCAAAGCATCATAAATGGTGAAACAATCCGTTATTCTTATATCTTTTGTGCTTCTTTTTCTACAAATTTGTGCTCTTTAAAGGGTGGTTTTGAAAGCCTAGTAAAAAGCCTCTTCTTCCTTCAAGAGGATATTTTTCCTTTTTTTGAAAAAATAGGCATAAGAAAGAATACATAGGAAATGAACAAAAGAAGGAAAAGCAAAAGGTAGTATCTTCTATTTTCTACCACTTCATTGCTATTTTACTATTTTTCACCTACCTTGGTGATAATGTTTCTATATTATATTCACCATTTATTTTTCTTAATAATTTTACTCAAATTGTGAGCTCGTAATGTCTTTTTAATAAAAAAATCATGGTCAAATACTAATGTAATTAATCTATTGCCTTTGTCTTTGGTACGTGTGAGACTTTTAGCTACTTACCATTCAACTCAATATAAGGTTGTTCAGCAAAAAAGAAAAAAAAAATTATGATTTACAATTATTTTGGTCTTTCTAAAATTATGGTAAACCGTGTTTCTTTTTAATGCCATCAAGTTGTTTTCATCAANAATTATTTTGGTCTTTTTAAAATTATGGTAAACCGTGTTTCTTTTTAATGCCATCAAGTTGTTTTCATCAATATGTTAAAGTAAAAAAATTAGTATAATATTATTTTGTATTGGTAGAAGCATCCAATTAGTATAGAATTGTAGTGGCTTAAACTAGGAATTTATTTTTCAAGAATCAAAAAGTCAAAATTAATTTTTTCTATAAAATTATAAATAGAAATTATGCTGTACTATCTTTACATCCTTTTCGCACCTCTCTCTGTCTATATATATATATATATAAATTTCATGGCACTTACATTTATATTTGGGACCTTGCACAAGGTATTTGAAATTACAATTATTCTTTTCACCGAATTGGTTAAGTTGAATTAATTATGATGACATATTCATATATTTTTAACCATTAAGTGTGACTCAATTGGTAAATTAAGCTTTGTGGGAGAATTTTTAAGTAATGTCGAGAGTTTAAATTTTACTAAAAGTATTAGTGACTAGAGTGTATCAAAATTTTAGCGAGAATTAGTCTCACATTAAAATTGTGGGAATCACCTCGTGAAGAATCTTAAAAAATATTTATATATTTTTAAAATGTTAAAAATTAAGAAAACACTCCTAAAAAAAAGTCACGACAAAAGAAAAAATGAAAACACTCACGAAATGCAAGTGCCAGTTTTGTTTCTTTAGAATGATAAAAGAAAGATTACAGCTTGGTTATGGAACATGCACTAGACACTACATACAACCTTTTACAAGTGATGCTGTCTAGAAAAACAGAGTTTTTAAAGCCAAGAAAAAAGAAAAGATGAACAATCAACGTTTTCTTTTTTTGTCCTCGAAAAGTTAATTAAATTGGAATCTTCCATCTATTCCACATTTTTCTCTTTTAAGTACACTCTTTGTGGATCGTTCTTGAATTGATACGCGAATATATATTGGCATTATACAGAGAATATTTGTATGATAAGTTTGACCAAATGCAGCAAAAAGTTCGTGGGTGACATGGATCATATGAAGAGAATAAAAGTAAAACTCAATGAAACCCATAACCTTAATTATTAGCACTTTTCCTCGAGAAGCAGAAGATTCCATACGGAAGTATTTATGATAAATTTGTGATTATTGAGAATCATTTGGTATCGATACCATCAAGTTGAAACTGAAACTAATTCTTTGATTCATGCCTAAAAAGCACTTGCAGATGTTATGCTTGATTATAAATTTTTGATTTCTTAACATATTCCTTGAATTTTAGGCAACAGATCTCTATCCCTGGTTTGCGAATGCAAAAGGCTTGATTATCCTACAAAAAGAGAAAAGTGAAAAAAAAAAAAAACAAAAAAAGCAAATTGTAGGGTCAGAAACAGAGCAGAAGCATAACACTATGTTTGTCATATAAACCACTGTTCTAGTGTTCTTGTACATGATTAAAATGAGTAATATAAATACACAAAATTTCATTACAAAATCTTAGTTGAATCAACTAAATTGAGTACTAGTAATTTTTTTTTTTAAAAAAAAAAGCTATAACAAAATTGAGATTATGCTAGACTATACAGTTTTTATGTGTAGAGTGAAGTATGTATCATTGCTTTTTAAAAAAAAAATTAAGTAGGAATAGTTTATCTTAGATTTTGACATATAGTATCATTTGTGTAACATACATTGTACATTTATCACTAGTCGATCAAATTCAATAGATTAATCACCCACTTCACAATAAAATTGAGTAATCAAATAAGTGTTTATGACTTTCTTCATCATTAGGTTTTGATTTTTACAGTGTTGGTATTTTTTTTTTTTCATAAAAAAGTGATTTCTTTTTTCCTTTAAAAAACAAGAGTTATGCATTTTTTTTTTTGCTTCACATATGGGCATTTTCTCTCTAAAGAAGAAGACAATGTAAACACGGAGAGGCATGGTTCAATTGGAAGCAAATTAAATTTAGGTGTGGGCTCTTGAATGTAGTCAAAGGTTTGAGGTCTAATAAGAATATTGTTAGGAGAAAGAAAATTGTAATTGCTCTAACTCTTGAACGCAAGATTAGTTTCACACCCAATTAGATAAAATAAAAATACTCGTAATATTAATCATAAAAAAAAAAAAACACAGAGAGCACACAATAGAAATTAATAAGGATATTTCAGCATGACACAATCTTGTCATCTTCCTAAAACGATCCTATTTTGAATTTTGATTAACAAATTTTTATTTTCTTTTCTCTATTTTTCCTAAGAAAATCTTTTACCATGGAGAGTGATTTACACCAGAATAAATTCCTTTTATGGCTACTTTATGATCATGATCTTTTACCATTTGTATACACACATGCACTACATATCAAGTATTGGGTTTTTTTTTTTTTAAAGATAAAAAAAGAAAAAGAAAAACTAAAAGAAGCTTCATGATGGAGCTATTGTCCAACTTTCTAAAGGCATTTAATTAGTTGTGCTATCTAAGCACCCAATTTTTTTTTAATGTTATCTAAGCACCCAAGTTTGAACTTTGTAGTTTCTTTTCTAATTTGGTTTAGTTGTTAACCAGTCAGATTTTGTTTCAAGTGAAACTTCAGCATTCTAGCTCCTAAAGTCTAAATCACAACAGTGCCATCTATTATCTACTAATTGACAAAACCCCAATAAAATAAAATGAATGCACAGCACAAGTGCAAGAAAATGGCTCTAATCATATGTCATTTATTACAAATTTAATGAGTGTGACTGAAAGATTTCCACAAAAATCAATAGGGCCTGCCTTAGCTAGATACCCCACTAAGCCAAATTAATCTATCAGCAAAAGAGTAGAACAAGGGATCATGCTTGCTCTTTTATTTTCTCTCTATCACCTTCTCAAATTTCCCACATATAGGGAAAAAAAAAATTTAATGAAAATCAGATACTCTCTCTCAACTCTCAAGGCCATTGCACTCATTTAATTTTCTGATACACTTTTTTGCAGATTGGTATGAAAGCAGCCTTTAACAGAGACACACAGAAAAAAATGAAGAGAGAGAGAGAGAGCGAGAGAAAGAGAATTCTGTAATCTTCTTTAAAATAATTTATTTAATTTTTCAAATAGAAAAAAAAAATGGAAATTGATAATGAGAGAATCATGGAGAAAACATGTTATTCTTCATGAACAGTACAATGCCGGTAATCAAAAGAAGTGGGGGTTACTTTTATTCACCATTAATAAAATAAAAGGTTGATCAACTTCCAGTGAAAATGACTTTGATATTTATATNACATGTTATTCTTCATGAACAGTACAATGCCGGTAATCAAAAGAAGTGGGAGTTACTTTTATTCACCATTAATAAAATAAAAGGTTGATCAACTTCCAGTGAAAATGACTTTGATATTTATATTAAAATATTCACATTTCATTACAATGAATGGTAGAACAGTTACTTGGTATTTGCTTGGAGGCTGAAACAGAGCCCACTAAACACGCATGCTTTGTCAATTTTTCTCTCCATTAGGAACACTCAAAAGGTCAGAAATTTTAACAGTAAATGATGTTTTTTCAAAAAAAGATTGAAGCTTGAATCTGAATAAGAAGAGAGAATATATATAAGCATAAAAAGTTTTGTTCCTCCATTAATGGATACTCTAAAGTCATTTGTTACAGAGACAAAGCATAATCCAGAAGAACTGAATTACAGTTAGAATCTGATGAAGAAGAATAATAATGAAAATTTTATATAGAGTAATTGTAAACTCGTACTGGAAAAATGACCAAAATTTTGTTTACCTTTGGATCATATTCATCAGCAAGCTAAAATTTTGTTCATTGCCTAATGGAGTTGACGAATTCTGCATCTGAAACTGCGGAGTTCTCGAATTGGCTAATGTCATCGTCATCCATTGGAGCAGGGAGATTAAGATCTATGAGAGATTCTACGAACTTGGTTGGAGTTGGAAGTGGAGTTGCTGAACCAGTAACATGGGTTCTCTTGTGCCCACCAAGTGCTTGACCTGAAGAAAACACTCTGAAACAAACTGGGCATTCATGAATTTTCTTAATATCCGCCATGGGAGGAGCAGAAGTGCCAGCATTTTCTTGTTCCAATTCTGGGTCGTACACTGTGTTGTTAATGTTATTATTCACTTTGATCTTCTTATGACTCGCTCTGTGCCCACCAAGCGCTTGATAAGATCGAAACACTTTCTTGCACGTTTCACATTTATACCTTCCGCGAACTCGGGTCTTGGACGATTTCAGCTCCTCTGATTCATCACTATCATCCAAGGATCTCTCAGCTTCGTCCTCGTCTTCTTCTTCTTCTTCTTCTTCTTCATCTTCCTCTTCCTCTTCGTTCTCGTTTCGGTTTTGTTCTTGTCTCTTCCATTTGTCCCTTGAAAGCATCATGAGGCAAACGGCGACATCTTCTTCGGTGGTGGTTTCAGAGATTGAACTCACTGGTTCAGGCTCTGCCCACGACTCGGTCTTAACGGGTTTGTTAGATTTTAGCTTTTTCAAAGTCTCTTGCTCTTGAATTTGGTTGTGGTGATTGGTGTACTGATCCTCTAGAAATCCCACTTTCCAGGCGCGTTTGGATCGTCTCCGAGTTGGGTTTTTCGACGACTCGGTCTCGCTCTCTCTGTCTTGAAGTATTACAGAGCCAGAATCTACAACAGCGAACGAAAACTCAGGATCTACGAGGCGAATGCTTCTCTTTGGGTTCTCTCTAAGCCCATAGCTGAGACCCTTATCGTCCCCTTCCGATGAAGACGGCGACGGAGACGAAGCTGAATCCGCCTCGAAGCTCAGCTGAACATGCGGTGGTGACTCCTCTGGTTTTGGAGGAACCGGAAGGTTCATCATGTGAGACCTCATGTGACCCCCTAAGGCTCTGCCATTAGAGAAGTTCTTGAAGCAGAGCTTGCACTTGTGCTTCTCCATCGCAAGAGAAAAACAACAGAGAGAGAGCTGCTTCTTTCTTCTTCCTCTGTTTGCTGCTTTGTCTCTAAAAAAACTCGTCAAGTTCTTGGCATTCTCTTTTGTTGTTTGTGAGAGAGAGTGCGAACTATAAAGGAGTAGGTGACAAGCATTCCTCCACCAACAGATAAATACAAAGTCTTTAATTTTTACCCAAAAATAAAATACCAAAATAGGGAGATTTTCAGATTTTGTGTTTTTGGGAAGTAAATTTTTTTTTTTCTTTTCACAAAAACGTCAAAATCCAATCAATTGGAAAATTTAATTTATTAAAAGCGTATAGACTAAGAGAGGAAGAACATGTAACATGCGAGACTTGCCCGTTTCTGTATTTATTCCCACTCAATCTCTCTTTTTAATCTTCATTCCCCATAATACCCTTCGGTAAAAACAAAAGGAAGTTAATCCAAGACGCCGCAATAAATATTATGATTTATGGGAAATAAATCTGAGATATTGAAAAAAAAATAAATTAATGAAGGGTATCTTAGTGAAATTTTCGCGGTATAAACCGGTGGCTTGCTTGTCCAAGTCGAGGAAACTGCTAGGTTAGTTGTAACGACGAAGAGGAATAAAATAGCAGGGAGGGTGTCCTTCATGACAGAAACGACCCCGAATTTGTTAACATCACAGGGCTGTGATGTGAAATCAAAAGACAAACGGTCGCCATCAAATGAAAGCGTTACACGTAACTCAAACATCCACCTGTCGTTTCGGCAGCCAATGGTTTCAGGAACCACAGGTTAAAGCGCGACTTATACGGAAATTGACCTTAATAAAAACCGAATCCCATTTATTTTTTTTTTTTTAAAGTTTCTGATTCTGTTACTTTTGTGCCGGTGTTATGAGAGCCAATTGTCAGCGTGGGTAGCTCTAACATGCCGGCCGGCTGGTCCTTTACGTGGTTCATAAAAAAAATTTAATTAATTGAAATTTAATTATTTATAAGAAAAAACTTGTGGGGTTTTTTTTAAAAGGAGAGGGGTTGAGGTTTTTCCTTTAATTTTGGATCTTTGGTTGAAATGTGTGATGGGAATGAAGGGTGGGAAATGAGTAAGAAACTAACTGTCCTACTTTTGAGTTTTGAGAATGGAGTATTGTATGGGGAGTGTTGGGAGTAAATGGCGTTTTGTTAGGGGGGTTGGTAGACCCGGTCCTAGTCCTAAGTCTTCTAGTTCTCCCCACACAAGTTGGATTTTTAAACAAACCCAAGCTGCGGTCTATTTTTTCTCAATAAATTGGCAAAAAGAAAAATCACAGCACAAAAACAAACACAATGAATTGGCAATTTGTTGAGTTTGGTCATAAGGGGTGGCGTATGCAATGTGTCTATGGTCTATTGTCTGATCCTTCTTCCCTTTTTCTTCTAATATTCTTCTCATATTGATTATTCTTTGATTAGCAATTGGCAAAAAGTAGTACATTATCTCAACAAGGATCAATTGAGGTGTTATAAAGATAATACTACTTGTATATATATTAATTAGTTTCATATTGACATAATTGAACATGTTAAACTTTTTCTATGATTGACTTAGTTTATAAGTAATATGAAGCTAATTTAGTATGAGTAATATTATTGATGGCATCACAAACATGATATGCTTTAACCACTTCACCACACCTCAAGTGATGGGATATAGTATTTGAGTACAAGTTTCTTATATATTTAACCTTTTCAACACTAGATTGGGGGAAAATGGTGAATCCTAGTATGCTTTAGACTAAATCTAGGCATTGGATGATCGAGCTTAAAAGATATTATATATGCTGAATTTTAAGGGCAATTAATTTACTCTTCAAAATATTAAGACTAGGTAAATTTATTTAATATAAGTGCTATGAATATCATAAGTGCAATTGATAATTAAGATAATTTATACCATTTATTGTATTAAATTCACGTGTCTGTTTAAATAAAACTAAAGTTATAAATTATTTCAGTTATTAATTTTATTGTGATATTCATATCCTTGTGATATCAATTAAATAATTAGCTTAAGTGTAATATAATAATTTTTAATTATTTAATTGATGAGTGCCAAACAAGGAAAGTGAAAAAGGGACATAGATAATCGACAATATTAAATTAAAAAGCTTTGATTTTCAGTCTTCCCTCCTAAATACTTGGTAGAGTAGGAGGAAAATGAATATAAGATGTATTTCATGTTTGATTATTCTTTGATTAGCAGAAAAAATGAATAAGCGCAATGTGCTAAGGATAAAGGAGGAGAGTACATAGTGAGAATAAAACACATGACATTAAATCCTCTAATTCTTATGACTAAAGGAGATGTCACTAGACTCATAGGCCGTTGACAATATAACACTTATAAATAAAGGTATGTAAAGATGTAACTCTAAATTATATACATAAATAGAGATACTCTTAAAGAGAAAGAGGAGGAGCACATTATTTCAGGCATGGTTAATGGAGGTCTCACTAGCATGATATGCTTTATTTAACCTCTTGACTTGACCGCACCTCAACATTTTTTCTTTTGTAAACTAGACAAGGAAAAATGGTGGAACATGATATGCTTTAGACCAGATCTTAAAAGGGTATTAGGAGGTAATTTACACTAACATGAAAGTGACTAATATAATAAGTTCCTTATTTTACATACAATGTGCTTGATACGGTATATGAAAAATAAATATACAAGATAAATTAAGAGGGCCTAGTAAAAATTAAAAAAGGATTTTGATCTTCACTCCTTAATTTTTAGTAAATTTAAATAAAGCAAACATAATTAAGATGCATATCATTTTTATCTTTATCTCTTTTTTTTTTTTAACAAGTATTAAACAATTAAAATCCCAACTTTTCAACCGTTTCCATTTTTCACCATAATATGATATAATTGCTCAATTCAATCTGATGAACCTTAGCATTCATTGGATAAGATCATATATAGAAAATATTGTATGCTCATAATATGTATAAATTAAATAAAAACAATATAGTAGGATAAAAAAAAAAAAAGAAAGAGATAAGATCAACATTATATGAAATTAACAATAAGGTCAAAAAAAATATGATTTTTTTTTTCTTTATGTATAAGAGGGCCAACAGAAACTTGGATTTTGTCATAATTTAAGCTTAACTTTGTCTCTTGGACAAGCTAATCTTGACAGTGATGGAGATTCTGCAATTTCTTCTTTTAATTAATTAAAGGGAGAATAGGAGATGTGGTGTTGATCGATTGCTTGCTTGTGTGTTAGAAAAACAATGAGCAGAATCTCCATTTTGGGGTAAAGCAAGATCTGAAACTGCAATTGACAGTACTAGCTCGAACCACATTTGATGAGGTTTTGTTACTTGAAGGCCAAGCTTAGCAATAAAACTAAGCTTATCATATCCGCTGTAAAAAAAAATTGTCCTAATCCATTAACTTTTTCTCCTTTAATCACACGAAACGCACAAAAAAGAAAAAAAGAAAAAAAAAAAAAGAGAAAGANAAAAAAAAAAAAAAAAAAAAAAAGAGAAAGAGACGTAATGGCTTGAAACAGGAACAGCATTGGCTTGAAACTCTGCTACTTTGAAGAGAGAGTTCTAATGGCGCAACTGGCACAAAAGAGGTGCACTTTACAAGTAACATTTGGTGAGGAAGATGTGATGACAACAAGAGTGGTGGAGCTTGAAGATTTGAAAATGTTCTTGTTACCAATAGGAAACGAATAAGGTGCAAAATCAAAATCTTCTTAGAGGATATTACTATTAGCAAATAAAAAGCTTAGACATGTTTACACTCATCTTGCACCCATCTGGCATCTCTATAATTGTTAAATTAATAACAATTCTATGTAGCCAACGGGGTTAGTTTAGGTAAAAATCGAATTATTTCACTAATAAAATTTATGTTTGAATCTTATTGTGAACATTTATTTTTTGGTAGACAATCTGAAAATACTACTATAAACATCACTATAAGCTCTTGTTGGGGTCTGCAGTATGTCTTAGCCTTGAAATGTGATAGCCTCCTCTCACCTTAAATTTTTATGTAAAAAAAAAAATATTGTATGTTATTATTTGTTACAATATCTTTGTATTCTCTTAATTAAATTATAAGAAAATGTATTTGCCTCCTTCTAACTTTTTAATTTTCTAATTTCTAGTGGACTTTTATTAATTGTTTGGACTAAAGGTAATTGCAAGTTGTTATCCCCGCCTATCAGGTCAATTTTCTGTTACCATGGACAATCGCAAGGTACATCCAAAGAGGATTCATTTTGTAATGAATTAATTTTTTTTTTTTTTGAGAGATGCAATGAATTAAAATTAAGATGAAGCACTTTATAAATACAGAACTACGTGATCCATAGGATGCCACTAAAATCATGTTTAACTGCTATAATCCAACTAAATCAATACTACTACATTAAATTAAATATAATTAAATGTCTCACAACACATATGAAGCTCATAACATTCTAATTCTTCACAAGAAATTGCTATTTCTGAAATTCACTTTATGGTCCAAATTTTAATTACGCATGGGAAAATAAATTCAATAAAAGCCAATAACATTAAATCCAAGCATGAGTGAGCAGTTTTGAATCTTCAAGAGTAATTGCAATTTCTAAATCTGTTTCTGGTGTAAAATTTTAATTACACTAAAACAAGTAGCAACACATGAAAAAGAATACTGGGCCTTATTTACAGAAACTTTAATAATGGGCCGAGCCCATATTAAACTAATGAGGAAAAAGAGGGAAAAAAAAAAAAACACCTCGCTTTCCTTTTTATTTTCTACTGTTTGGCAAGGAGATAAATTCTGTCCCTCTCGCTCTGGCAGCATCTGCGCTGAGCAGAGGTTGCATGAAAGCAAAATTTGAAGAATTAGCTTGATTGCTTTGCAGGCTTCAACTCCTTTGTCATCTATTCTGAGCTTGGTAAACAATCAAACTCATTCCGCAATCGTTTTTCACTGCTTTCTTTCTTTTTACTGTTAAGCTACTTATTTTATTTGCTGACTTGAATGTCCGTAAGAAGTGGTATCTTCTTTGGAGCTACCCTCTAACTGTTCGAGAAATTGTCTAAGTGGAGAAGGGTTGTGTTATTCATAGCTGGGATATGACAATTAAAATAGATTTGATAATTGGGTGTTTGACTGTTTTCCTCATTGCTTGTAATTGTAAGATTTAAGGTACATTTCTCTTGGTTAAATTGGTTGGTTTACTTCATTATGGTCTTCAATCTTTACAGTTCAGTAGTGTCTTATATCCTAAATCGTTAGTTTGTTATTAGGTGACTATGATTGATTGGGATTATCTTGTAAATTAATATGCAATTTTATGAAATAAAAGTAGAATCCGTTGTGTGTACACTAAATGTTAAATATTTAGCTTTCATAGTTATAAAATATGAGTCGTTGGCAACTGCCTCTATTAAAATATTGTCATCATCTTTTATTTATTTATTTTATTAAAAAAATTAGTAACACAATTGTCAGCATCACTAATATTATTGTAATACATATAGCCTTCAGCCACCATGGATTTTCCCCATCTGTTCTGCAGTTTAATCNTCACTAATATCATTGTAATACATATAGCCGTCAGCCACCATGGATTTTCCCCATCTGTTCTGCAGTTTAATCTAGATTTCCTCTTTCCTGTTATCAGGTTGGTCCTTGAAAACTACTGGAGCTTGCAGCTGGATCATAGGATGGCTGTTTTATATAATTACATGCTGCAATCTGTGAGATTTTCTCCTAAGACCAGACTATTCATTTCAAGTTGTGATTGCAGTGGATACAGTCATAAGAGAAGGAATCGTCATATAACTTTTGCTTCAATTGAGAGATCAGAGAAAGGTTTCTCTGTTGACCCTAAGGTACTTATACGTGCAGAACTTGACTTGTTTTATGTTTGTTTTCTTTCCATTGTTCATTTCAACCCTATATAACCTTTATTTACCATTTTTGTGTTGTTAGTAATCAGCATCAGTCTGTCAGTTGATGAGGTTTCACATGTTGCCTATGTCTATATAATATTAGAAGTTTGAATATTGCTATGGTTAGTTCTGTTGGATAGTCAGACTCGGATTTCTTGAAGACAAAAACTAGACAACAAGGTGACATCAATAGCTTAATAAGCCCCTTATGAAATTCTCTGTCATTTTGATAGTATGAATTGAATCATGATACATGTTAGATGTGGAGTCTAGATAATATCTCAGAAAAAGGGATAATAGGCGTTTATGATGAGCTGGAATAAATAGATGAACTTAAACTTGTTATGGTCATTGAGGTGATCATGTTGTTTATTTCATAACCTCAGTCTTCCGTGCTTCAGTTTACAGACTATAAGATGTCACTGAATCTATTCGAAGCATAATAATTGCAGCAGTAGGACCCTTATATATCTAGCATGGAAGACAAAGGAACTAATATGGTACTTGTGCTTTGTTGAATATGTATGGCCATAGGAGGTTGCCCAGTAATCATGTTCATATCTCTTGGTCTTGCAAGAATTATTCATCTTTAGAAAGAAGACTTATTAATGTCTTTCTTTTAGCATTTTGATGACTCCTGGTTTGAATTTAATCTGAAAATTGTGCTTTGCAGACTTAAATGAACATATGAGTTGGTATTTTGATACTATTTCAGCTTTTTGAGTGTAATTTCTTTGTTTAATGCCAGAAACAAACAACTAAGTCCCATTAGAACAATACTTTGACATGTCTCTCTCTATTATCAGTATATGGTAATGAAGAAAAAAGATGCTGTTGCCCCTAAAATAGTTCATCTGCTGTTATTCTTTTAGAAATTTGTTGGAATTGACTCGGTATCTTTCTTTCATATTTCTTCCCCTTTTGATTGACACAATTATTCCTTTTCCATGTTGAATATCTTTATATAGTTAAGTGGGAAATGCCAGTATGATTTCAGGTTGACACGTTGCTTGATAGCATAAAATGGGATGATAAAGGTTTGGCAGTGGCAATAGCTCAGAATGTTGACACAGGAGCCATATTGATGCAAGGTTTTGCGAATCGAGATGCGCTGACTACAACCCTTACTTCTCGGAAGGCAACATTCTTTAGTCGATCTCGATCAACATTGTGGACAAAGGGAGAGACATCAAATAATTTTATTAATGTGCATGATGTCTTTCTTGATTGTGATTGCGACTCAGTATGCTTTTGCCTTTTCTCATTTGCATATTTTGTGTTTTTATTTATTCTCCATAGTTTATTTATTATTCACCTGTATTGTACAACTGCTTCTCAGATAATATACCTTGGGAAGCCTGATGGCCCTACCTGTCACACAGGGTCAGAAACTTGCTATTACACTCCAGTTTCAGACTTGTTGAAACAGAACAAGGTTTGTAACTTCAACTAAATTATTAGCTACACGAGCATATTAGTAGACTGCTTTACTCCTGAGAAAACTTAAAAGTATTTCAAGTGATTTTGGCTTAATCCGTAACAGGCTGAAGGAAATAGATTGGCTTTAACCTCCTTTTATGCATTAGAGTCAACAATAGCCCAGCGTAAAGGAGAATTAGCAGCAATAGAAAATCAAAAGCCCTCATGGACTCAGAGATTATTACTTGACAACAATTTGCTGTGTTCAAAAATTAGGTAAGTTATTTTCTGCCTTTTGGACCAAAACCACAATATTTATCACAAATATACATAAGCTCTAAACTTACTAGGCAATTTTAAAATCTTTGCATGGCCAGGAAAAAGGGAAAAGAAAAAAAAAAGAATGTGGTCAAAATATAGAGTTCAGATTACTATGACTGTATGTCTGTATTATTTACCTTGCAGAGAAGAAGCTGATGAGTTATGCCAAACACTAGAGAAGAATGAGGATAAGTCGCGAACTGCGTCAGAGATGGCAGATGTACTCTATCATGCCATGGTTTTGTTAGCACTCAAAGATGTAAAAATAGAAGATGTTCTGCAAGTTCTTCGACAGAGATTTTCTCAGTCTGGTATTGAGGAAAAGAGAAGTCGTTCATCACAGAAGTCAGGCAAAGATTGAACTCTTCTGTCCATTCTCTTATGTTTTGTTTCAGCACTAGTCGACTGTTACAATTATGGGACTTTGCATGGAATGTTTGATTGTGGTGATGATGGATTTAATTTTATTAACATCTCCAGATCGTAATCAGATGAAGAAAGATTTTTGACGTTTATATGCGAAAAACTCAGATATTGCATCTTGCCATTTATTTTGCATTTAATTACGTGGGAGTTCTTTCAAATTTTCATTAATGCAGCAGTTTTCCTAATAGTTTTGATGAGCCTATAAGTTGCCCCCACCCCCTTTTTGGTATTTACCACTTAAGTTTAAATAAAGTCAACATACAAATATTTGAATACTAAACTAGCCTTAGGCAATTCAAAATATTTAAATAAATTTGTAGAATGAATTTTTCGGTTACAAAATGATATAAAGGTTTGAACTCAATATCTTCTGAGAAATATTCAAACACTTTTTTTTTTTTAATTAGATCACATCCAAAAGCTTCATTTGTAGAATATTTTGATAGGATATTTACTACTGAAAAAATTATTCTCAAGTTTGGGGACTTGAAAATAGAGGTTTATAAGTTTTCAACTTTTTAAGGAAGTTCTTGTCACATGCTAAAAAAATAAGGACAATTCTATAGTACATTGAAGGCATACTATGCTACTATAGAAATAAAAGATATGATTTTGACCATAGAATATTATTACTTTGACTATATTATATGACATAAAGATTAAACTATAAACCCATGCATGCACTAACAAGGTGTTGGCTCAGTGGAAGTAAGTTGAGTTTCAAGGTGTTTTAGGCCAAAGGTCATGAGTTCAAATTCTTGGAGTTGTACTTGTTGAGAGGGATTTACCGATTACTGTCTCATTCTCGAACAAGGATTAGTCTCATATCCAAAAGGTGTGGTAATACCCTGGGTGTAAACAATTTACAATGTGATTTTAGTATTATTGCGAAGATTTTAAAAAATTGAGTCACTTAGTATGTGTCAAAATACACAGCTCTTTATAAAATATAAGTGTAGAGTGGATTTTATACCCACTCTTTAGGTATTTTTAACTTAATATTTTGTTTGTTTCTTGAGAATTTTTAGTATTAAATAATGTGTTTTTGTTATTTGTGTTACGTAGGTTTAATTAAAATATAAAGACTTTGGTCTATAAGGTGAAAAAGTGACAGATTTTGGAAACTAGAGGCAGAGAGCAAGAGCTGCCCTAATTTTCAAGGGCCTCTGCGCTGTACTTGCGTTGCCATCAGTTCAAGCATAGAAAGTAAGGGCAGCAGCACTTGATTTAGAGAGCTGCAACGCTTGTAGCTAGCAACCAAAAAGCTCCTAAGCACAGAGAACAAGAGCCTCAACGCTTGCATCCAAGAGCTGCAGTGCTGTCATTAAGTCTTTCTCAGTGAGGAAGGGCCGGGGCGCCACCTTGATAGGGCTGCAGCGCCCGTGGTCTTCAACCTTGAAAACCTCAGCGCTCTAATTCAAAAGCTGCAGCTCTAGGCCTTCTTTCTTTTGGCAGTGAATTTACTTCCTAGTTTAATTAGGACTTTTGTAAACAAATATAAATAAGACTTAGGTTTTAGAAGATTATTATTATTCTGGACGTTTTTGAGAGCTAAAGAAAGCAAGATGAAGATTGAAGCAAGGATTTGTGATAGCAAATCTTGGCTTCTACATTGAGTTTTTATTCTCTTATCTGTTTCATGCATATCTAGAATTTCTTTAATTATGTTTTATTTTATAGTTATAAACTAAATTTCTCTCTAGGGCTACGATGTAGCCTAATTATAAATGATTGTAATTTTTTTTGGAATTAATCCAAAATTTATCTTTTTTATGTGAGTATTCATCTATGTTCTTCATGTTTCTAGTTAACTGACTATTAATTAGTTGTTTGATTAATTACAATGAGACCGGAAGGGGATTTGTGTATCTAGTTCATTGAGATAAATATCATAAATTGCATGAAAGATAAAAATATACCTCTATAGCCTGTATAGTCAATTAAAAAGATTCATGAGACTTAATGAATTCTTGATTATTATAATTCACATAGGAATATAATGATTATTTTAGACTTTGGGAGAGGCTAATAAATAAGTTAGGGAATCTTGATTAGCAATTATAAAGATAAATCTAGAGGACATAAGGAATGAAAACATGGATTAAATATGGTGAAATCAGAAACCATAAGTCTTTCTCTCTTAATTACTTCGTGATTTTTATCTGCTTTAGTTTGTTTTCAATTTATTTACGATTAGTTTTAAATTTCTCCTAAATCGTTGATCAGACAAAATCAGGATTAACCCAATTTCGATAGTTGATAACATTAATCCTCGAGAGTCGATCTTTCCTCTCATTTTATTACTTATAAGACGATAGCGTACACTTGCGCTCTATTTTATCATAACAGTAAGAACAACATAATATAAAAAAAAATATGCCAAAAAGTAAATTGAAAAGTTGTTTTCTAACACGTTTTCTTATATCGTGCTGTTCTTGTATTTTATAAAGAATTGTCTGTTCTGGCACATATTGGATGATTGAGTTTTTCGAGACCTTCACAATGACACCAAAATTACTGGGTGGGTCCTACCTAAACATACCCAACTGAGGGAGGAGTAGCATAGTACTCACCATATATTATATATAGAGGAGGCATTAGAGAAACTTGTAAAAAATAATCATATATTTACACACACCAACTAAATATATAAATGTAATAATCCCATATAACATGCACTTCCTCTAAGTATGTCTCACAACTAGGTGGCCCATCTCCCCCATAATAATAGTGTGAGTGATAGCCACTAAAACATGCATGCAAACTAAAGTTTTTTGTTGTTGTTGTTATGTTCATTCATAACATCGCTAAATTGCATAATTAAGTTCACAATCTATTACAGTAGCATGACAAAATTAGACCAGAACAAACATGTAAAGGCAGAGCACAAATACCAGATTACATTATCCAATAAAATTAACCAAAATACCACGATTCGGTACAAAAGCACTATGATCTCTCATAAAAGGATAATTAAATATAAATAGCATGGTAACAAAAACAGGCTGGAAACTAAAATAGGCTATGCTAACACATAGTTAAAACGAAAAAAGAAAAGAAAAGAAAAGAAAAAAACTAATCTCTAATCATCATAATCTCTGAAAGAAACGTTATTTTATTTGGCGAAATTTTTTTATGGCTGACACTGGTAAAACCGTAAAAGGATAAGGATCGAGCAAGTGATAAAATTTCAATCCTAATTGTTCTTCACGTAAATAAAATTGTTTTGATAACTCAGTCATAAATTTTTTTTAAAAAAAGAGCAGCAACTCTATTGAATACGTCCACCAATACTGAACATGCAATTTCTAGAATGTCCAAAACCTTTCCAAAACAGAGAAAAGGCTAAGAGAGGTGGCAATAGCATTACCAAAGAAATCATAAACTGACAAGCCATGGTGATTTTTCCAAAACCCATCTCGTAAAAGGAAGAGAGTTGAGAAATTAAGCTAGGAAGTTTTTTCAAACAGAGAGGAGAGGAAGAGGTAGTAGCAAAGTGCAGTTGCCATAAAAAACTCCCAAGCCGCAAAGATGTATCATGTGTCCCTCTTGACTCTAGAGCATGGGATTGCAGCTATGGAGGGAGATGCCTAAAGAGAGTGAAAGATGAGGGTATCGCAGGTGTGTGATTTAGTGAGACAAAAGCTGCTTGAAACACTCCACACCAGCGGAAAGAGGGAAGAGAGAAGAAATAAGAACGAATAATGTAACCAAAAAACACGGGAGAATGACTTGACAAAATAATAAGTAATGAGAAATCCTCAAATGCTTTCTAAGCCCTTCTATTTTTGGTAATACACAAATTTATGAACGGGTTATTGGGCGTAGCTAAAGACAGGGCTCAAAATCGGATTTGAGTTGGCATGTTGATTGACTTGACACCTTTTTTTGGGTGTAGTGGAATGACGCTTCGTATCTGGTTCACAAAATTTTTTCCCAACTCACAATTCTCTACTTGCATATCCAATTAGCTAACTAAACAGTATGTAGTTGAATGGTACTGAAATTGTCCTCAAAACTTGTGAGTTATATGTTTGAATTTAGAGTCATAATCAAAAATACCAAAAAATAAAATAAAATCCAGTCAGCTGAACCACCTGAGTCCACGTTTTCACCAAGAGCAATCATCGTCTGTGCCCTGATATACCCTGCTTCCCTTTCAACCAACTATAAGAAGAAGGAAGGCTCTCTCTCAAGTTGAAGTTTTGAATTCCCAAAGCATCCCTTCCCTTGGCCCTCCTGGTTAGAGAAGTTTTATAAAGTAGAAGTCACACTCACGATGACAAAGCCAGGATTTTTTTGTTTGAAATCTAAACAAAAGAGAAAAGTAAATGCAACAAAAGAATGTATTTTAATTTATTCAAATATATATAACTTTAGATGAATGTACAAAAGAGAAAAAGGAACTGTAAATTATTATAAACATATTGAATTATGATATTGTTTGTGTATAAATAATTACATTTTCTTATCTTAATTAAAGAAAAAGAAAAATCCAAAGCAATTTCCGAGTAGATGTTCAGTCTGCTTTGGCAAAAATATGTTTTATGGGTCAGCTCCCACATCGGTTGTTGAACCAATTCCCACCTGCAACCATGGTGAGGAACTCCCACCTATGTTGATGTCCTTTAGCTCGCTTAGTTTTGCTAACTTTACCTTACTGTCAGCTTCATCATCCACAATATTTTGCAATGAAGTATTGCTGTTGTTATTATTTTTGTCCTCGTCCATATTGTCATTGTCAATTTTGTGAGAATGGTGATGGTGGCGGTGGCTGTGACATTGACTAATAGTATTAGAATCTTTGTCCTTTGTTCCTACCCATGACTGTAAGTAAATCTCTGTCGTCACGTTCCGCCGGGCTCCGGCAAGGTCATCGGCCGGAGCCGGAAGGTTGAGATCGAGCTTGAGATCAAGTGGCTCTGAGTTATCAAACTTTGGTATTTGACTCATATTGTGCTCCATATGATCATGAAATTGCTGAAATCTAGCCAATGTGGAAGTGTCAGGTGCATTTGATGTGATCCAATGGCACCTCTTGTGTCCTCCCAATGCTTGTCCCGACGAGAAAATCCGGTGACATATGGAGCATTCGTGCACTTTGGATTTCCTTTTCGAAGAGGAAGCCAATGTGGCATTATTAGTACCATGATCAAATTGGAGGGTGGTATTTGATTTTATTGGGACAAATTCTTCATGTGTGATGACATCATCATCGGCCAGGCTATCGTCGAGTTGGTCGAGGCGGGCGGCAAAGCAACCCTTAACTTTCTTGTGGCTTGCTCTGTGGCCACCCAATGCTTGGTGGGAATTGAAGACCTTCTTACATGCTTTGCATTCAAACAAACCTTTGGCAACCCCTTTGGCTTTGTTATCTACAGGAACCCTATATGACATTGGTGCAATGAAATTCATGGGGTTTCTTCTCTCCTCATCTTTGCTAGCTGAGGCACAAGACTCCTCCGGCTCGGCGACGAGAGGATCAACGTTGGCATTGGACAACATCATCAAACAGTTGGCAAGGTCTTCTTCCTCACTTGATGGACAATTAGAATTATAGTTACCCACTTTGGCTCTAAATGATCTTTTCCTTTTGGACCAACCACCACAACCTCTACGATCACCCATGTCGTCTTCGCCATCGGAGCAGGGAGATGAGACCAGGGATTCAGCATCTTCAGAAGTGCACTTTCCATGTTCAAGAAAAGACTTCCAAGATAAGAACTCTTTACCACAATTCTCACATACCCTACAGCTCTTTAGCCTGTTAGGGTTTGTTCTTAATGCATACATGCGTTTGTTGCTAGGAGGCACATTCCCTCCAAGCTTGTCTTCCCAATCACTCGCCGGATCATCATCATCCATATGCCCACTTTCATCGCCGATGCCATGTGCCCTCATGTGCCCGCCTAGAGCTCGTCCACACCCAAAACCTTTTTTGCAAATTTTACAGAAGTGCTTGAAGTTTTGTTGTTGATCCACAATGAAAGCCATACAATTAGAAGAACAAAAAAATGGAAATGGTAAGAAAAAAAGAAAAAGAAGAAAAAGACAAAAAAGACAAAAAAATGAAAAGAAAAGAAAAGAAAAACTCAGTAATGAAAGAAAGAGAGACAGAGAGAGACAGATAGACGGGAGAATGAAAAGTGCGTTAAAGAATGGAACAAGGTTGGAGTTCGTTTTTGTAGTGAATCTTGTTATGGGGTTGTATGGTGAAAATTAAGGGGTAATAGTCCTAGTTTTTAGTTGGAGTATTGGTTGGATTGATTTGTGGATGAGAAATAGAAATGTGAGAGCTATTTGACAGCAAGAGAGTGTGGTGACAAGTGTAGGGAGGGTGAGAGGGTGAGAGACTTTTTCTCCGCTTTGTGGTGGTGGCGCCGCCGGTCAAGGCACCAAAGGATATACTGTTCGCGTTTAACGTGTTTGTAATGTGAGAATTAGAGAGAAGAGAGAGACAGTGTTTGTTTTTGTGTTTGTGTTTGTGTTTTTGTGTGTGTGTGTGTGTGTGTGTGTGTAAGGGAGTGAGTGGAAGGAGAAGGAGAGTGGTTCTAACTGCCATACCTATTCATATCCCTTCAATTCCAAGCCAAGAAAACTATCCTCTGTTTCTCCTTCTCTGTCGGTTGGTTTAAGCTGCCTTTCCATCCAAATAGATAGTCTTTTTCATCTTTATAGTAATTAAAATTGTAATCAAGCTAGTTCTGTTTCTGCTTTGACTTAATAACTCCCCTTGTTTTGTCTTTAAATATAGATTTTGTATTTTATTTTCTATTTAGAGTAAATTAAGATATAGTTCTTGAAAGATATGATAAATCTTAATTTACTTCTAAAAAGTTTTTTCATCAGTCAATTCCCTAATTCTTCTTATTTGGTTCAGTCAACTATGTTTGGTAAGATATCCCGATTCAACTAACATAAATTTTTTGAGGAAATTAAATTAATCAATCATGATCTTTGGATCTACTTGTAATATCCCTTAAACTAAAGACTTACAATGTCCACCCTAATTTTGACTAATTTAAACTTTTTTTTTCTCTAAAATTAGCTATTATTAAGGAGCAAAACGTAAAGGAAAATAAGAAGCCCATTTAAGTATAGAGATGCCTTTGCCCTTATTAAAGGGCTAAATTTAATTGAGCAAAATAGGTTTACTTAACTTTTTTATTTTCTCTCTACAAGGACTAAACCTTCCTTTCATTAAAATAAAAAATTGATTTTCCATCAATTAACTATGCGTAAATCATGTGTCTATTAAATTAACAATTGACTTTAGACGAAAGTTGAAATTGGCCAAAACCTCAATAGATTAGGTGGGTATTGAAAATTTTCTTAACTTAGAGGGGATATTGCAACAAAACCAAAGAACAGGATGTAATAGCGATTTTGCCAAAATTATTTGAGAAACTAAACTCAGAATCAAGATATTCTTTAAGAATCAGTTTGTTAATTTACTTGACTTATTTTTCTTGTTCAAATGTTTAAAACTAGTCAGTATGTACAGGTCTATTTGGTACTTGAAAACTATACGGATCTTGAATCAGTTTATTTTATTCTATGTCTCGTTACGTAGATGGCAAATTCTGACTTATTATTTTTCTTGGAATAGCTTACACGAGTCAATGTAAAACTATATATTTATCATGCATATGACAAAGGATGGAATGATGCCCGAAACATTAGGATCTACAGTGAAAGGTTTCCATTTAATAATTCCATCCACTTTCCAACTAAACTCAGGAGCTACCTTTGACACATTCATTAACTAAATTTGCAATGTTTCAGACAACTTGTTCAATATCTTAAGCCATGTTAAACATTGGCTTATAGTGAGCATCATCAATATGAAGGTGGGAGCGGAATAATCTAAATGATACCTTTGGTAACAGTGAAGAAGAGAGAAATAGTACTGAAGAGAAATGAAAATTGACAGAAAACAAAATCAAATGCCACCTTATATATAATTAGATATACATGGTCAAATTTTTTTCCTTATCTTTTAAATTCTCCTTCATTTTTATGTTTCATCCTTATTAAGCATATTATTGATACTATATGTGATCAACTTTATGCTATAAAACAAATATATTGCAACAAAACACTAGCATAAAAAATAAGGATATATAGTTGTGATATATGAGCACATAAGATTTAAAGTAAATAAGTTACATATTTTCAAATGGGTATAAGAATGTCTTACCAAAAAAGAAAGGGGGAATAAAATAAAAGAAAAAGCATATGAGATCAATTATATATGTAACTTCTGATTGTAACTTTGCTGACAATGTGTCAGGCAATATGATTTTTTGACATGTTGCCACTAAATCATTCATTATATTATAGAATAGCCCATAAAAGGTTCATATGTTACTATTAAACAAATTATAATTATAAGTACATTTACTTTTGTTGCATCATATTATGTGTTATATTTAGTTGCTTATAGCTTGTGATTCAATCATAATACATGGATCAACTTTACCAATAGTTGAAGTGTGTGAAATGAAATATCCAAGAAAAAAAGCTGGAGAATGTGAGGGAAATAATGTCAGTGGTGGATTTCCGAGCAGGCCATCGGCTTGAACAGAAGTATACAACCCAACTTGTAATGTTTGGCCTTCTAAATGCATATCACATTATGTTATACATGTGTCTATTACACATTATATGAACTGCAAAATAAAATGAGGTTGGCCTAAAATATGATAGAACAATTCTTGGGGGCTTATATAATTCAACATGGTTTTATCCTTGCACATATTTTTATAATACTTTTTCATTATATATTGCTTAAATTACACCAAAATCATATTTCGCTTAAATATTTATAAAGTATAGGAGGATGACAATCTAGATTTTAATTATATGGAGTTTAACCTATCAAATATAATTGTGTAAACGTCTGAGTGAGGAATGGCGTAAGCATTACATTTCGCTGAGGTCTACGGTTGGGAGAAGCTTCTCTGTCACATGAGCTTCCAAAATAGGCTGAATATATCTTGAAAAGGGCAATTAGTTGTGAGTATTAACAAAACTTGGCTCGCTAATTTTTTATGGTCAATTCAGATTTTACTATATTATAATTATAATTATCTTTTAGATGTGAACCTCATTATAAGGGGCTTCTATAGTTTTCTTTTCTGCTATGTTTTTCCACTTGAGTCTAAAGCTGCATTCTACCTACTTTCTTTTTTCTTTCGTGGTATATGAACATGTATTACTTTAGAAAAAGGAGACGAGATGCCATGTGGAACCAATCATGGCATTTTTACTATATAATACCAACCAAAATTCCAAAGGCACCGTGATTTCACTCTGAAAAAGCGTTGTCCACTATTCTCAACCTCCCCACTAACAAGGATATGTCTCATGATTCATAAAGGGCTCTGTTACTGTCAAGCATTTCAATATCACAGACCAAACTTCAGTCCAAACATAGTCCTCTCCCCCCTTTTCTTGAAGTTCTGAAATTGAGATTCCCCCTCCCTCTCTTCCCCAAACCCATTTCATTACAGAGACAATATGAGAACCAATCTTGATGGAAGTGCATCTAGTAACAATCAGCTTCCAATGCTTAAGCTTGTTGATTCCTCTCTTAGGCTCTGTGTGGTTTCTCTATCTATTGCAACCATATGGGTCACCGTGACTAATCAGCAGGATAACAACACCTACGGAATGCTCAAATATAGCAATCTCTTGGGTCTCAAGTAAGAATCGCATTCTTGTTCTCCTTTACAGCATCTGTTTTTCATCGATTTGTTCACTGAAACAGTGAGGATTTATCATTTTGAGTTTAACAGGTATCTGGTTTGGATTAGTGCTATTTGTGCTGGTTATGCTCTTGTTGCTGCAGCTTCTTCATGGGTTAGATATCTAGTTTCTAAAGCTTGGATTTTCTTGATCTCAGATCAGGTTTGATGCTACCCCTTTTTCGATTTAGCATGTATAAGAACTGGTTCTGAGAATATTCAGGTTCATTTACCTGATTGACCTCTTTTGCAGATTGCGGCTTATTTAATGGTGACATCAGTTGCTGCAACAATGGAGATATATTACCTAGCTTATAATGGTGATAAGGAAGTTTCATGGAGTGAAGCCTGCAGTTCCTATGGGAGGTTTTGCAGCAAAGTGAAGTTGGCCTTGATACTCCATATCTTTGCTCTTTGTTGCTTCTTGGTTTTAGCTGTGATTTCAGCTTATAGAGCCTTCAGCATATATGAACCTCCTTTTGTTTATTCTGAAGAGGTGGAAGAAGAAAGGGGCTAGAATAGTTAATTGCCCTGTTAATGCTTGGTTTTCATAGGATGGTTTTGATGTTGGTAGCTCATCTCATACTTGGGTTATCCATATGTGAAAACATACTGTAATAAGAAGATTTTACCACAAAAATAAAATAGTTGATTCACCGGCTCTGTTCTTTGAAATTTGTTCTCTCATATATATATTCGCTATATCTTTCAGCTTTTCTGTAATTTTTATTCAATTGAAGTTATCTGTTTAGCATGTTTACTTGATGGTTCTCTCTTGGCTTTGCTTGTTGATCTTTCGGTGGACTAAAACCCCAAGCTTTTTTCCTGATTCAATGGGTATACTCTGTAATTTGCACAAAAATGGTTTGCAATTAACTCAACCAAACCTTTTATACTCTTATGTGACCTGACCCAAATGGTGCTAACGTAGAAAAGGTTAGCAACTTAAGTAAGGTCTAGAGGATCTCTTCACCATGGCCCATCTAGAGGCAACCCTTTCGCACTTAATTTTAGACGATCTTGGTTATTTGTTTTGGGCTGAGACTCCTCTTCTTATGATTGATACTGACACTGTTATTTGACATCTCCATGGTGGGATCCAATTGAGTAATGATAATAAAAGTCAAATAATGACAATGTTGGTTGGAAGCATTCATGAATGGACAATGAAGAGGAAGAGACCAAAAGGAATTGATCATCATCATTCACCAAGAACGGAGCTCCTAAAGTCTAGTGCTCAACCACCCTTGTCTTTTTTGGCTATTGGTAATCTTTACCGTACATTATTAGTGGTAGAACCACATTTTGTTGGGGCCATAATCTGGACTCAATAAGGAAATGGGTTCAAAAAAGAAGTCCTACAATCATTCTCATTTTACATTTAATTGCGGTAGTTGGTATGTAGACTGTAGTAGTGAGGATCAAAGCTGAAGGTAAAAATTTTACTCGCTAGTTTTCGCAATTATAATTCACACGAAGGAAAAAATGAAATGCACTTGCTCCTATAATTTCATCCAATTCTTAATTTAGTCCTTATATTTATTTAAATTTATTACAGTCTTTTCATTTAAAAAAGTTTGTGTAATTATAAATGTATTATAAATCAATCTATTCTTATTATTTTCGTTGAAGTTTGTGGTATACTTTAATTTTAAAATATGATAACTTTCTCTTATCGTCAACTTTGCCAGTAAAAAAAAATTAATTTTTTTTTAAAATTTTTTGATCTGTAATTTTTTTTTTTTATAATTATGATTTTCCTTACATGGACTGCCACATTATTTAGGGATAAAAATATTGGCACACTTCTTGGAGCATCTAGCATTACTTTTTGGCTGGTTGGGGAAAATTATTATAAAGTATCACAAACAATATGGTTAACTACTACATTTTATTTGATTCGTAATAATAATAATAATAATTTTTTACATTTGCGAATCAAACCTCTATTTCAATCCATACCTACCCAAGTAGCCGAAGAAGAGAGTTCAAAGTCCACTAATAAGATTAACTAAGGCCGTCCTTGTTTGTATATTTAGGCAGACTAGCGATAATACACAAATATAATTACCAAGTTGGTAAGACTGACAAATATTTACTCTCTGAACATTAACCACTTAGACTACATAATTTCAAAGTAGTTAATGTTCCTTAAGGTTAAATATCTCTAAGAAAAGCATTCCAAATAGGTAATTATCCGAATAACTTAACAACTTAGACGTCAAAATTCACGACTGATTCCACCCATGAGGAATGACATTGTTCTGCCATATATCCATTTACATTTTCACTATTCTCCCTTTCTGTTTACTTGCTCTAAATTTGGGAAAAACAGATGGACATGCGAATACCAGTTCAATGAGCACATTCTATTATTTTCCTTCATCAAACTCAAACATAAGCATTTTCTCTCCTAGTATAAGTAAGTGGCCAGATACCTATCAGACCACAATCAACTAGTATTAAGCATATTTATTGTCTCTTTTAAGTATAATTAGCAGGTGGCCAGAAATTTATCAGACTCTAGAAATTGACCACAGATCGATAAGTATTTCCCGGCTTCCAATCAGCCGGAATCACGTTGTTCGCCACAATAGTCTTGTCATTGTTGCCGGCCTCAGTGAGCTTGATAGAGAAGGGAGCTCGTAGGGCTGAAGCTGAGTTCAGTCTCCAAACTGCACCCCAAGACTGTTGCATTGGAAACCATGGGTCTGATAGTAGAGCCTGCTTCAGCTCAACTGCTGCAAGGTCGCTATCTCCATTTTCGTATTCAATTAAGATAGCCAAATAGTAAGGGTTGGACCCAACATCCACCTCAAAGGCTATAGATACACCATAGTGGCATGCAACCCTGCAAATGCAATAAGGATTTGAGTAAGCCGTTTTAATTTGAAGGAAAACTTAAGGGGTGATTTCAATTAAACTCAGATCCTTAACATTTAGGACACTTAAGGGTAGGTGTGAATTACCTTGTGTATTGAACTTCAAGGACTCCAACGTTGCGAAGATTATCAGCTTGGCCTGGTTTAGCCATGGCACCAAATGCGGTACCACTGAGATCAAAATGCCCTGAGGAACAACCGGGGCATTCATCAGTTATAACCACGGTAACTGGGTTTCCTGAGCATGCAGCATTTTCTGTGCATTTCACCTGTAAGAGCCCGAGAAGATTTTTGTTTGTATTAATTCTTAAAGATCTTTTATCTAGAGCAAATAGGAAATCTGCCAATATGCTTTGCAAATATAACTTTGTCTATCTAAGGAAAAAAAAAAAAAAAAAAAAAACTGACTTCTGTATGAGAGAAAAATATATTTCCATTTTTGGCCTTGAAGAAAACTCATATTGGTGGAGAAGGATCTGAATTTATCACTCTTTAATTTATTTAGTGCTTCTTTTTGCCTTCTCACAAGAATCACTACTAAATATTAAAACGGTCACACTATTTCATCTATTTGTGTTAGGACAATATTATGACCATTTACAGGAGGAGAGATAAATAACTAATTTAAATTATGAATAACAATAAGAAATATTATAGAATCTTATTTTATATATCTTCAAGCTAACTACTAACTAATAATAATAATAGTAATTTAATATTACTAATTTTCATGTAAGATGCCATATATATTTCTCTAAAGCTCATAATCCATAGGACAACAATTAACAATTGAACAGAGCAAAATGTTGCACCTGATAACAAGCTCCACATCCTTTTCCGGAATGGAAGAGAGAAGGGTCCCCTGCTGATATCATTTTATAGAATGGAGGATTCTCCACAGCAACACCATATCCACAAGCACCTCCTACACGTACATGACATGAAAACAAAACCTTCACACCTTGGCAAAAAAATAAACAACAATTCTATAAAAATACTTTTTTCTTAATCGTGTCTATGCAGCACATACCATCAGATCCGGCACCATTTGGATCTCCATACCACGTAGCACAAGCTGGTTCCCATTGATTTTCATTTTGAACTTTTGAAATATTCACAGATTTGGGGTTGAGGGAACATGAAGGGTTTAATAGTAGAGAATAAAGAACTACAAGAGAAGAGATATAGGAGCAATATTGAAGAAGACCCATGATCGGATTACCAAAGAACACCTTATGATAATTGTTAACACTGTCTTCTTGGCTTGATTGTGTTGATGCAATTCTCTACCTGCAAAGTCTAGTGGTAAGTCTTATAGTGCTATAATGGTAATTATATTTTCTAATTAAGAAAAAGAAAGATATCCGTAGTACGTATTACTATTCTTATGTGAGTATCTTTCCCGATCATTTTGTTAAAAAAAAGCAAAACTAAACGCATGTGATTCGATACACAGTGTATAAGTACTCATACCATAATTTGAGATTTTGAGATTTATTTCCTCCTTAAGGATTTATTTGAGAGTTGATTTTGGGGAGAAAAAAAAGGAAAGGAGATGAATGAGAGAGTCCACTCCCTTGTTTGAGAGTTTTAGTTTGAAAGGAGAGGGGAATTGGGGGTTGAACTTTGACCCCCACACTCCCTTTTTCATCCACAAATTTTAACCCCCTAAATTGGGGGGTTTGGAGAGGTAAGGAACATGCTGCCCAATTTTACTCCACACTCCCTTGTGTCCTTGTTCTCAGTTTTGGCAGAAGGTGCAATTAAAGATGGCAAAAATCTAAGCCTTCAAAGGATAAAGGCTTTTGATGGAAAGAAAAAGGCAAAGCGTGGCCAAATTTTGGTGGCTTTTTATAATCATATGTGTTCGGCTAAGAACAAATATAAAATAATAATTTCTACCAAATAAAATAAAATAAAATAATAAANGGCTAAAAACAAATATAAAATAATAATTTCTACCAAAAAAAATAAAATAAAATAATAAAAAAATAATATTTTCATGCATCTCCTTTTATGTACTGAAATGAGTTAATTCACATTACCTTGGGAAGCTTTTAAGTTCTATCATCAAGCACCTAGTAAGAGAAAAAGCTGCCTACATGCTCAGTAGAGCAATTTGTTCTAAAAGGATATGGCGCGATAGTGCCTGTTTACTTTATTGGTGGGAAGCCCCTAATATCACCTTTCTCTCAAAATCTAAAGCTAAAATGACGTTACCTTTTTTACTTTGGAAAAAAAAAATGATTTTGTAACATTTCATAGATGCTACACATGCATATTTACGATACAAAATGCATGATAGTGGAAAGTGAGTGATTACAATTTTCTGATTCATCTGGTTGCAATTGTTTGATTACTGGCTGCTTAAGGAAATTAAGATTACTCATGGTATTTTCAGAGTCATTCACCATTTTCTAGTTGCTAGCTAGAGACAATCCTCATGCATGGTTTGTTTCCCCTACTTCAATATCAACTAGCTAGGATGCCACTTGCGCACTTCCCCAACTAGTTAATTCAAGGTTATGGATAGTATCACATGATCTTCGTCATTATTAGGATGTTCAGGCAACCAAGTTATTGCGTGCAAGAGTCAAATTTCTGAAAATACCTGTTTTGTCTCATATAATTATCTTATCTGTTTCTATCATAAAATTAGACTTGAAGTTTAGAATTGCAAAGTAAATGAAGAGAATAAATGTTAATTACAATTAGGTAATTCTAAGAAGTACAAACTTGCACCAAGTGGTAACGTATGGATTTAAGTAGTCCAATCTAAATTTTTGAGTAGTCCTATTTATACAACAGTTAATATACACAATTATCACAGTTGCGTGACTATTTGAATATAGGCTGCCTCATTTAAAACTTTGTTTTTTTCTTAATTTAAATGTAGCTAATTAGACAGTTGCTCATAGGGATGGCAATTTGTCCCAGACCCAATGGGGCCCCGGTTTTTTTACCCGTTCGGGTATGGGTATGGGGCAGAAAAATGGGTATGGGGATGGGGATGGGTAATTTGATAGGGGCGGGTCTGGGGATGGGGAAGCCCTGCCCCACCCCGCCCCGCCCTGTATATAAATAATATATATATATATATATATATATATATATATATATATATAATACATTACATAAATTTTTTTAAAAAAATTTCTTCACAAAATGGCGTCATTATGGCCTAAGGTTTTCCCACACTAAATCACCAACACACTGACCTGACCCTTCCTCCCTCAGTCCCTCGACCTTGAGTTCTATTTTCCCCAAACCTAAATTTTTTTTCTTTTTTTTTGTTGGTTTTGTAGAATATGGAGAGTGGTTCAACTTCAACCAACATTAGAACTTCATAAATTGTACTTATTTTAATTGCTTGGAGCCTTTTGTACTTATTATGATTTCTTATTGACTTTTATAATTGTTTAAGAACAATTTTTATAATTTTGTTTGAATATTATTTATGTTATTGTTGTTGCTTGAGGATATCTTGAATTCTTGATGATGTTATTTGAGCATTATTTATATTATCTTGTTCGATTAAACTTGAATTTTAATTAGAAATCGTGATCGATAGATTAAACTTGTAAATTGTGTATATTTAAAAAAAAATATGGTTGTATGGGTAAATGGGACGGGACATGGGGCAGATGGGGATTTAGTGGGGCGGGGATGGAGATGCTTAAAAATCCCCGCCGAGGATGGGTCCGGGGATGGGGCATCCCCATGCCCTTCGGGGATGGGGACGGGGACTGCTTGCCCCGCCCCATCCCCGCTCCATTGCCATCCCTAGTTGCTCACAGTTAGATAAAGGAGTTCCGTATGTAGAATTATTTTAAACTTTTTTCAAATGATTTTAGATATAAATTACATGTGCAATTGTGTACATGGAATTCTAAAAATGTAAAAATTACATAGCTAGCTAGTATCACTCGAAAGAAAAAGAGCATTCATATTAAAATTTTATTATTATTATTATTAGTATTACTATTATTATATATATGATCGAAGTTGCAAACTTGCCATGACATGTGCTCCAGTTTATCTTTTTGGATGGTTATATCTGCTTGGCAGGACCTATAGAAATGGTCGCACTCATACGATCAATTTATGGAACCCACATGGTTCTGCTTCATTTTCCATGGAGAAGAGCCAAATTCTAATCCTGTCATTAATTAATTATAAACATCTATCACGAGAATGAATAAGCCTTTTATTTAGTATACAACACATTTAAAATATAATCTTAACAATTACACGGTTCCTTTTTTCTGATTTCTGAACTTCAACTCTCCAGTGATGATCATTACTAATGAATTTCAGCCCTTTTCTTTTAGTTTCTTCCCTCAAAGTATAAGTGGGATGAGCAAGAAGGGCAAAATAGGAAATAAATTTTGTTTATACGAAAGTACATACGGTACCCCTGGAATAGTTTTGGCACCCCCACAATAATTAACCTAAAACAATTTCTTGAAACTGTATTGAACATGAATATATAGGTCTAATCAACATGCAGTTTCAAACTTGACAAAGACTTTCTGAAATTTTAACATTTTATTTCTTCATTGGAATTTTGTCTTAAGATTCCTCATTTCCTTTTCACTCTCTTTTTATTTTCTTTTGTTTAAAATTTCAGTAAAACAAAAAGAAAACTTGTCAATGACTAAAGAAATTCTCTTCAACTTATTTGATATAAAACTATTTGAGTGCTTTCTCCTAATAATTTAAATTTTGAAAAAGTTATATTAACACGGTATCAAAGTTTTTAAATTTTTTGAAAGAGTTGGTTCCTTGACGAAACCTTCAACTAATAATTAAGTTTTAAGACTTTATGGTTCCATTGATTTGATTACTAAAATGCCTACCAAGCTTGAAAAAAAAAAAAAAAAAAAAAAGCTTAGGCATTAAGGAAAGTTTTTTTTTGTGAATTAAAATTTTGAAAAGTAAATAGTTCTCTCTAACTTCAAAATAGGGTTCAAAGTATTGGATAAACTCTTATCAATAAATTTTAATCAAAGCCTTTTCATTCACGAAACTTGAATTTACCAATTGAGTCAACTCTTATTAGTCTTAAGAAAGTATTTAATACACAAAAACTTATATATTCTCATGGAAAAATATATTTTTAAGAAAACTAGCTAGAAGTCCTATGGTTAATTATGATGATGGGAATCAGTTTCTCAAGTTTTACATGACCCGGAGAAAACAGCCAAGACCTACAAGAGACCAGCAACTACCATCAACAGGTAGTCACAGTAGAATCCACAAATGGTGTAAGGCTGACCAAATCAGTCCACTTAACCCGAACACTAAATCCCAGGCTCTTCAGGTTTTCCCAAAATTTAATTTCCAAACAATGTTGGTATTTTTGAGATATGAAAACCTCATAAAAACATGACAAGCATAAATTTTGCTTGTTATAATAGATTTTCTTGTAAGAATCCTTCTAAATTAATCCTTGTTACCAAACACCCGTTTAGAGACTAACATAATTAATATGGTGACTAACATTTTCTTTCATTCATAATTGACTAAAGAAGAGAAGACAATTCAAAGTCCACAAACTCATGATTATCTTCTTCTACATACACGCATAGGGTGGCCTATATATATATTTCAAGAAGCTGATACAAGTGAATCAACATCTTAGGTTTGAAAATTCACAACTGAACGGTAAGTCTGACCCGGTGTCCACCCAGCCGGGATCACATTGCTGGCAACAATAGTCTTGCCGGAATCGGACGTTAGCCGGAGAGAAAACGGAGCTTTTAGTGTTGATCCTGTGTCAAGTTTCCAAACTGCACCCCAAGATTGTTGCATGGAAAGCCATGAATCTGAGTCAAGGGCTTGTTTGAGCTCAACTTTGGCAAGGTCACCATCCCCATCCTCATATTCAATTAGGGCAGCAAAATAGTTAGGGTTGGAGCCAGCGTCCACATGAAACGCTATTGACATACCAGGGTAGTTGCATTGAACCCTGCAAAGCCAATCTCCAATTTTCTTAGTAACACTTAAAGTAAATAAAATTAATAAAAAGTCTTGGAAAAAAAAAATAGTGACAAACCCATGCGTAATAATCAAAAAACGAAGTCAAGCAAGTTGAGAAATAGTCAAGTTAATGAATTTTGTCACACTAGGAATATTATAGGCTACTTGACCAAATGTATATTTTTTCTTTTAGGTGCTCTTTTTCTTCATCTCTCACACATATAACAGTAAAATAATTTACCTTCTATGTTGAATCTCCAATTTCCCAGCATTGCGTAGCTGCTCAGGCTGACCTGAAACTGCCATGGCACCAAAAGCACTGCCACTCAAATCAAAATGAACTTTGTCCGCTGAACCACAACCAGGACACTCGTCAGTGATGACCACACGCACGGGGTTGCCTGAGCATGCCGGATTCCCGGTACACTTCACCTGAAATTGGAAAAAAAATTGCCAACTCCATTAATTAATAATTTTNGGTTGCCTGAGCATGCCGAATTCCCGGTACACTTCACCTGAAATTGGAAAAAAAATTGCCAACTCCATTAATTAATAATTTTCTCTTTGAACTTTCATGCCGTTTAATATTCATTAGAAATATGATGGCAAAAAATAAAAATAAGAAACTCATAAAAAATATAGCTAATAATTATATATATGTTAATGTTGGGTTGCGCTTGCACCTCATAACAAGCACCACATCCTTTGCCTGACTCATACAAAGAAGGGCCTCCAGCTGATATCATTGCAGAGAATGGGGGCTGCTCAACAGCATTGCCATATCCACAAGCACCCCCTACAGAAGAAATTGAATAAATGGAAGTGTTATAATTCGCTGTAAACCAATTTTTTTTTTGTATAATTGATCTTTATACTTGGAAAGGATATGGGATATCTTTTTATTACCATCACTTCCGGCACCATTGGGGCTTCCATACCAAGTGGCCTCTGCTGGTGACCAATCTGAATCAGATACAAGAAGCTTTCTAGGGTTGGAGCAAGAGGATGGGGTCACTAGAAAAAGTGAAAAGAAAGCTACAAGAGAGAGTAAATGCAAGAATGCATGTTGAAGAGTAAGAGCCATGTTATCACAGTGACTAACTATAAGAACCAAATGCCTAAACGGTTGTGAGTAAACTGTGATAATGGTTTGAGGAATAAGACCATGACAGTGGGGTATATATAGAAAGAGGTGCACGGTATGGTATCTAAACTGTCCATGTCATTAGAAGAGAATTTGATAAACCCAAAGGAGAGAGAGAGAGAATTATTAGGAAAATTCCTCAAGGAAAAAAGACAAACAAGATATTAAGATGTTTGAAATATCCGAAATTCACGTGTTCGGTCACTCTATATTGAATGCAGTGAACTCATTAAATTTGTCAATTTTCAGTTTATTTTTTTCAGATTAAATAGATGGTAATTAATATGTAGCTAGGGCAAGTATCTGAAATTCCGGATGGTTTTGAAGAACTCTCATCAGCATGATAAGAGTAGAGAGAGAGTTCCATGAGAAGACCATACCCGTTTTATATAATACCTTCCAAAGTATTTTAAGTTGGAAGACGAATTGACAATGTGAACATATTAAAAAATCAACTACTTATCAACCGCCTGATCCTATATGATTAATATTATATTACATTTGTCTTTGAATACAGAAACCACGTATCAAGCTCAAACTCAAAAGTTGTAAGCATTTCGTCTTTTTCTGCTAACATACTTATAGCTTTGAAATGGAGAATGTCATAGCAAGAACATGGTTATTCAATTGCAAATTTTTGATGCAGCTTTACATTGGGACTAATACACATAACTTTTTCATGAAATCATAACATAGAGACAGAAAAATCTTAGGTAAAGTAATTAGTCTACCTAAACTAATTAGAAACATGCCAATGACATGGAGAACTAGTAATATCTCTCTATTCATAAGAACTAAAAAATTGATGTCAAAGGTTCTATTAGTGTCGTACACTCTTTCTATTTTTTCAACACATTACACTCCCTTTTAACCCAAAAAATCAAAAGTAATTAGAAACATGCTACAAGACTCTATGCCCCATGTAAATTTCTATACGGTAAGACTTATGTGTAAACTTATGATAGGCTTAGTTCGCATGGTCTGTGTAAATTAAGTCTAAACGCTTAAAAAGTCTATGCAATAATTTCTACACCTAAACAGCAGATAGTATGTCTTGAACGCAACACATGGAGCAAATTGATTCAAGTGATCACTTGTAAGATTGAAATCATATTTTTCTACTGGCTGAATAATATAAAAATTGTTTTGGGGTTTACGAATTTTAGAAGGAATTAAGGACCCATAAAAACACTCACCTAACATGCTGAGTGGGGCCACTTTGATTTTCTGAATAAAATCGACCCACAAATCGCCGTATGTTGACATAGTCGTCCTTTTCGGAAGATATACGAATCGTATTGATTTAACCGCAAACGGCTAATCCGGGTACAAGTTCTAGGATTACGCAGAAAGCGAAACATGCATGTTCGTTAATGTAGCCGTTAATGGAGGTTATTGGCCGATGAACTAATCATCCCCATGTTCATCGTTCGGTCGAAAATGGAGCTCGCCTCTAACGTGGGCGTCCACATCACTCGTAGACAGGTTAACGTAATATTTGGCAACGATTAAGGCTTCTTTCTGCATTATTACTATAAGTTTTGTAATTTTTTGTTGACAAACTTTTATGTGACTCAGCAAACAAGAAGTACTATATCACCTAAAAGCTTTGCTACGTCTACTTGTAGGATAGAATGTGTAGGTCAATTCTTTTCTTATTCACTGTTTGGAGGATTAGATTGATTAAACGTCTACGCCTTTAATTGCTCTTTCTTGTTTCTAAATCCACACTCTAAACACAAGATTCAGCTATTAATGTTATATATATGACGATCAATTCAACTACTGTTGAATTCTGCAAGATTACTATGTTAATTATGTATGTCAAATTTTGGATGTATAAATATGTATATTAACGGAGGACAAACTGGCTTCCAAATTCTAAAAATCTGTATGACCATAATCCATATGGTTAAACCTTTTAACCTAAAGGTGAATTACTTAATTAAAAAAAATTATTCAATGTTGTATTATATTATTTTGTTAATAAAAATGGTGTATTATATCATGATACTTTAATTAGCACATGGATGCAATGTGTTAGAACTAATGACTAAATGAAGGGTATGAGGAAGGTATTGATAGAGGATCTGGAATTATAAGCCCAAGAGTTATGGCGGTATTCAGCAATTTGGCATCATTATATTCAATTAAATTTTAGCACACCAATTTCTTTCAAAATTATGACTGAGTTTGAAGAAATATTTCAGAAAAGTGAGTTGCATATGTCAACATATGTAGGAAAGTAACAAATTTCTTATTAATGTAAAAATATCACAAATATTTAGGGTATAGGCCATGACTAGCAGTTAAATAGTTGAGCTTCACTAGGTGGTTATCGATGTCAAACATCTAAAGAATTTTCGAAAAGTATATAATTAGGTGATGCTCACATGCATGCCCCCTCTTTCAAAGCAAAGACTGGAAAATATAAAAGAAGAAAGAAAGCAACCCAAGTGCGGCAAAAGGAGAAAAGAAATTGAAGACAAAGAGATAGTAATGGGAAATTAAAGTGTATAATTAAAGCAAAAAGCAATGGCTTTAATTGGATAACTTTAACGTGGGTGACGCTCAGAAAGTCGTTCGTTCCAATCTTGGGGCACATAACTTGTTGCAACAAAAGCTATAAGGGCTCCTGAGAACTGCGCACACTTTGCTCCATTGTGTCTTGGGATAGCAGGCAACACTAAGTAACTGCTTATTGATGACGTTTGTCCAATGGCAATCAAAGTCTAAATTCGTTGATTGTTTTCTTATTTAGGCAACCAGAGATTTAGGCCAAAGACTATGGGGCAGCAAGTGCATAACAACAATGAATAGATGTCAATGAGAAAATTTATCGATAATCAGCAAAAGAAAAGGCAGGGGGATGGCTAATTGATAGGATAATACTTGATCTTGGAGTCTTGAGCTTGCCTCAGAGGCAGTGTGCTCGTGCTTATTTTTTTTTTTTTTTCAAAGACAATATATTTATATTATAATTAATTGGGTCATGTAATATTTTTTTCGTCCTTCAATAATTTTTGAAATGTCATTTTAATTATTGATTTATTTTTTATATTACTTTAAAATCATCATGGTTCCGGTATGAATCTGAAGTTTTTTTAATCAATTTATAGGGTCTTAATAAAAAAATTTCTATCAATAATAAATAAGACATCAATAAAACCGCATTACACACACATAAATAAAAACTAACACAAATCAAAGAAAAAAAATTAAGTATAAGTGTTAAGTAATAGTAAATAAGTAAATAGACTATTCAAAAGGCCTATAACAATCAAGATAAAGACGAGTGAGCCGTTCTCTAATAATTACTCCACATATTAAATTACTCATTTAGTGATTACTTTTGGTGCTTATAAATGACTAATTTAGTAGGATGAGTAATTATTTGAAGATTAAAATGACACAAAAAAATAAATCAATATTTAAAGTGACATTTAAAAAATAATTAAAAATATATATATATTTTACTCTATTTTTTTTTATACACCATTAAGTCTGAAATTAGAAATTTGTACACCACCAGGAGTAATCTTAAGATTCCAAATAGGCTAGTACTCAAAGCATATTTTCATGTCAAGGAAAAAAATATATATTTATCTCAAAGCAACTACTTTTTATCCACAAAAACATGTTCTTGATAAAATAGCTTGCTATATATGAGACTTGAGTAGGCAATGCCCTAGTGGTGACTTGAGTAGGCTCTTGTTTGCTACAGATTTGGTGGAGGACTCGGTGTCCTCTGTTTGGGTTCTAATGCTCAACGAGATGCCAAGGCTGGACACCATGTCCATGAACCAGATTATTTTGAAGCGATGACCTTCTTCAAGGACCTATGTTTTCATTAGAAAATGGAAGGGATATTTTGTGAACAGATGGGCATTGATAAGAGGAGATGAAATTGAGCTCAGTGGAATCCATACAAAGCCCACCTCAAGCCACTAGAGTACTAACTTTAGGCTTAGGGGCTAAACTCTAAAGTTACAAAGAATTATGTTTTTCACATACCTGCAAACGTATACTTTTATTATACTGGACATATAGTAATTTTTGAATTTAATTACTCATATTGAATCTATTTTAAATTTTTTGTACAGCTCAAAAAGAGTTTCTACACCTCCTAAAATAGGTGTATAAACATGACTTCTCTAATAAGTATGCTATTTTCAATTAGAATTATGATGTATAGCGTGGAAAGAATGACCTATAAAGTTACTACACCCAAAAGTGGCAACAGTTTGGAGAAATGACAAGAAGCTCTTGAAGTTTACTATAATAAGAAAAACTCTCATGTAAAGACACATTCTTTCTATCAGTGTATCAAATGCCGACAGTGCAGTATTTTTGTTTTTATAATTTCTAATGAATAGTCTAAAAAAAAAGAATATGTTATTTTATCTATTTTACTATTATTATTAACAATTGCGTTGACACCTTGTAGCCCTTGCTTTGTTAACCTCACAATACCTCCTCACTTAATGATGAAATTCTTATCCAAAAATGAACCCCTTAAGATATATAGCCAATATTTTCTCTCATTTAACTATTGAAGAAGTAATAACTCATTTCCTAAAAGTAAAGGAAGAACAAGTAAAAATAAATAAAATAACTGAACCATTTCCTAAAGTAAAGGAAGGAACAAGTGAAAGGCACCATACGTTTTGTTACAGGGCTTGAACTTAGCTATAGAACAGGATCTGAAGACAAAAATTAGAGTTTCTTCGCTATAAATAACTTGTCCTACTACCATCATATCACTGCACTAACATTTAATTCTCCAAATTCCTTTGAGTTTTGACAAACAATTGAAACATGGATGCCGCGCACAAATTCTTTTGTCAAAATCCAGAATTGGGTAACCCACTAAGCTCAATGGGTATGCAAGTGTCCTGCATTCTGGTAATCTCACACTTCTTCAATATTGTGCTCAGAAGTATGGGTCAACCTGGCCCCATTGCCCAAATCTTGGTAAATACCTTATGCCTTCTTATTCAAAATGATGTAAGCCAATAAAAAAAAAAAAAAAAATTTACATTTTCTCTACACGAAAACATTTATTGGTATATTTGGCATGTTCTTCAACAGGCTGGGTTGGTGTTAGGCCCCACGGGACTGTCCCGCATTGATATAGTGAAAGATACATTCTTTCTTCAGACTACCACAAACTATTACGAAGTTGTGAGCTTCTTCTGCCGCATTCTCTTCATGTTCTTGTTTGGATTAGAGGCAGATATGCACTATGCCCAGCGCAATTTACGTCGGGTCAGCTTAGTAGCTTGTGGTGGTGCAGTAATGGGTTTTATTTTTGGTCTATCAGTCTCCTTTTATTTGTATCAACAGTTTGGTAATGATAACACTAAGGCATATTTCTGTATGATTGTTATGCTAAACGTAGCATACACAGGTTCTCCTATTGTGATTGTTTTGGCAGCAGAATTAAGGATTGCTGCATCAGATATTGGGCGAATTGCGGTATCTTCTGCACTTATCACAGAAATGGGTTGCTTGATCACTTACAATATACTACTTAATTGGAGTTCAAAAACCATTTTTCGTGGATTCCTTTTGATATTAGTTACTTTGGTGCTTCTTGTTATAAACAAATATTTAGCCATTTGGCTAAATAAACGAAATAGAAACAAAAAGTACCTGAAGGCTCCTGAGGTGTTACTCATCCTAGTATTGCTTCTAACTAGCTCAATGATTATAGAAATGAAGGGTTCTAACAGCATTATTCATTGTTTTATTATTGGTTTAATGTTCCCTAAGGAAGGCAAAACAGCACGAACATTGCTACATAAACTCAGTTACTCCGTTTACAACTTTGTGCTACCTGTGTACTTTGGTTACATAGGTTTTCAATGTAACCTGGGTGTCTTCAAGACCTTGAATCAAGCAATCGGCATAGCTATATTGATCTTGTTGAGCATTGGCAGCAAGCTTTGTGGTACTCTTCTTGTTTGCCGTTACCTTAAAATGCCTACAAGTGAAGGCATTTTTCTCGGCTTCATCTTGAATGCCAGAGGGTATGCTGATCTTCTATTTATAGGTGCAGCTTCCAAGTCACTTGTTGTAAGTTTTCTTCTTGAATTGATTGAAGTAATTAGACTATAAATCTCAAGAGAAATGATAAAAATCTGCAAACTTAGTGCACACTACTATATACAAATTGTAAAGTGACAGAATCTTAGATGGATCAAAAGAGTTTAAGTGAAACTAAACAAGTTGAATTGAGATTGGACTACACAGTATAGTCTGTGAAATATTGTAGCCATAAGCTTGTGTATAGATCGTTATTTGAATCTATGACACTAATTCCTTGGGTCTTTTTTCAATCTGCAGAACTTAAGTGAAGACGCCTACAATGTGTTTATAGTATCAATAGTACTTAACACAATAATATCAGGAATAATTGTTGCTTCCTTGAAAAGGGGAGAAGAGAAATTGTTTGAAAATCATGACACTGCACTTGAATTTCAAGAAGAGGAGGAAGAGCTCAGAACTTTGTCTTGTGTTTATGATCCTCGTCAAATATCCTCCATGCTTGCCCTTATTTTAGCACTGAATGGTTCAAGATCATCGCCATCCATCTCTCACTTATTGCACCTGATAGAGCTTGTCAAGAAGATTAAATCTAATGAGCTCTACCACCAAAAAGAAGATCCCGAGGTTAGCGATGATGAGGAATACGGTGGCAATGATGTAGTGGAAATTCAGGACGCTTTGGACACGTTCACTGCTGAGACAAAGATTATGATCCACAATAAAAGAACAGTATCTCCTTTCCTATGCATGTATGAAGATGTTTGCAATGATGCAGAGGATTTACATGCATCCATTATTCTTCTCCCTTTTCACAAGCACCAGCGCATTGACGGGAAAATGGAAAGTGGGAAGGAAGGCATGAGGACAACAAATCAGAAAGTCCTTAGACATGCTCCTTGTTCAACTGGTATTCTTATAGAAAGAGGACTTGCTAGGGTTCCTGGCTTCTCACAACTAATTACCTCTGAAGCCATACAAAACGTTGCAACACTTTTTTTTGGAGGCCCAGATGATCGCGAAGCTATTGCTTGGAGCATTCGCATGGCAAAACATCCACGAATTCATTTGACGGTTGTTCGATTTCTAGCCTCTGCTTCCTCACAAAGTGCACAAATTGAAACTGCTCCTTTACTTGAGGAGAAAGAAACCTTGATGTCATTGTCTGGAGAAGAGACTGTAAATGAGATTGATAATACATTCATGGTTGATTTCTTTAACAGACATGTAACTTCAGGTCAAATTGCATATGTGGAGAAGTATGTAGACGGTGGAGTGGAAACACTGGTTGCTTTGAGAGATATAGGAAGTTTATACTCTTTGTTTATAGTGGGAAAGGGTGGGAGAGGACACTGTTCTTTGACAATTGGTATGAATGACTGGGAGGAATGCCCAGAACTTGGAACAGTTGGTGATGTCTTGGCTTCTTCAGATTTTGAGATCCATGGCTCTGTTTTGGTCATTCAACAGCATAAGCATGTGAGAAGAAGCCTAATGGAGTAGTAGTAATCAAAGATACGTTTCAGATTGGTGGGAAGCACAGAGGAAGAGACCAGAATATGGCAGAAACCAACAGAAGGGATTCCCTTTGTCTTATTAGCTGATAGATTACAGCTTTAGTTTCTTTGTTTCTTTGTACAGAAAAAACAAAAGATTAGTATATTAAGATCATTAAATAAAATAAAAATATTAAGCTTACATTTAAATTCTCTCACCATTGAATATATAATTTGAAGTTTTGTTCTGGCTGTCGGAGCTTTATATGAGACCTAACTTTTGCTTAGACACCCTGATACTTAAATTTTTCTTTAATTAGTTGTTTAATTAAGTTGTTTTAAAACTTCTGAGTTATATTTAACATATGGGTTTATATAAGAAATCAAGGGAATGCCGGTAGATGAGGCATGTGCCACGTCTGGCCAAGGCACTTTGATTCCCATCAACCCACTTTCGAGCTCATTCGATTAAGGTTCATCAACATAAATCGTCCATTAGATATCATTTTTCTGTGGAATTATAAATCAATTGGACTAAAGAATCATATAATTAGGTGAATGCTGATGGACATGGCAGCAAACAATAATAGAAAAATATCCTATGCTTGTTTAACCAATGACAAGTAGAATAAGATTAGTCGTAGCTTCTTATAGCTTTCATATCTTCTGGCAAATATTAGAGTAACTTCATTATTTGAAACAAATGTTTAATGAAATTAACCAGATATGCCATAACCATTGTATATGATGTAAAAAATTTCTGTTTGTAGTTTGTAAACCAAAAGAAAAATGAACTAGAACCCAAATGCTTCTCTATGTTTTACATTGTCGTCTCATAAGTACATTCACATAGGCAAGCAAGTGTGAATAAACATTAAAAGATTAAAAAAAATAACACTTATAATTAAGTGTCAAATAAATAGATTGCTCTTTTACACGAAGAAGAATGATAAAAAATTTCCCTAGTTCTAGTTTGCATTATTATTGGCATCGAATGGAAGATAGTACACAACTTACTTCTTTTCACTGTTCTTTTTTTTTTTCCATTTATATAACTCTTATTTATTTTATTTACCTACTTCTGCTTTTTTTCTTTTCCCAACTTATTGGGATCGATAATGACATGAGTTTCGGTGGTTATAAGAACACACATAAGATAAAAGTTTATGGTATGAACAATTAAGAAAGAAAGCTACTTCGTATATTGTGGAATGTAAAATAAGATGCAGGAACGGGTTTGTTTGAAGTGATATTGCCATACTCATTTCATTTATTTATACTATTCAAGTTTGATAAGTTAGGTAGATATTTAATTTGGTTGTAACTTTTCTAGTGTTCAATGACCCCAACCCAACTCCATATGATTTTTTTGAATGTTTCAAAATTAAGAGTGATGAAAACATTTAAGTAGGATCACTAAACTTGCATCTACCAATTGTATAGTTTGTTTATAATTTGAATTTTTATTTTGCAAATTTGACATTAGAAATCATGTTCATTGATGATAAGTCAAATTATTGCTAATGCAAATGTCTTTGGTTCAAAGTCCTACATGATCACTTTTTCAAAAGTGAAGCGCTCCTTGCAGTTTTGAATTTGAGAAATGATATGCGGGCGTAGAGAATAATAAACTATACACAAATTTAGGTGAATTTAGTATAAAATTTGTTATTATTTAGGAGAAATTCACTTCAAAAATGATTGTGAAGGAAAAAGGTAATCTGCTTTCAAAACTAGGCAGTTCAACCTCTTATTACACTCATCCACGCACACAAAGTCATCATCATTTTCCATCAACTTAATTAATGTCCTAAATATTTTAGCTTAGGAGTTAGGTCATCCTTTCCCTCGTCCCCTCCCAAAAAAAAAAAATAAATAAATAAAAAACAAAGCAGAAAAGAACAGCTTGATGTTTTTTAATAAGTTCAAAGTTAAGATGCCCTGTCCTTCTTCCTTGCACTCATAGAACCTGTCTTCGGTTGGTAATACATCATAATCCAGAATCTGGATCACGTGGAACCAAATAAAGCCATTCCCATTCAAGCCATATATCAATTTATAAATAACAATTAATTAATTTACTAATAATTCGTACTTAAAGACATGATAAGAGGTGACCTAACGCTTTACCTGCTTTACACTGTGGCTCCTTGTACCTTTTTTCCTTTTACTTTTTATCATAATATACAACTAATAGTTGCAAAAAACATAATGATTAATATTGGTAATAATATAATTAAAAACAAACACCTGTTTTTAGGTGATGCAGGGCCATTTTGCATCATTGTTTTTAAGCAAACACTGCTTCATATAAACAAAAACATTATCACTATTTGTTTGTTTGTTTTCGCAATGATAGTCTAAATATTAATTCATACAAACTCATGTGAACTTACAGTAATGGTTTATCACTGGTTTCAGTTATGAAATGACCTGATTGATATTAGAGTAATGGAATGCAACCATTACCCCAGCCAATTCTTGCAAATTTAAGATTCAAATTCTCATTTAAATTAAATAAGTTTTAATTTTTTGTAATGACTCTAGTGAGCCAAATCATAGTTGTTCCCCTCATGCCACATAATTATTAGGTAATTCTTGATATCCGAAGACCTTTTTTTTTTTATCAGAAAAATAAATCCTGTTATTTCAAATGATATCACAATTTTGAGTTACCATGTAGTCAATTAAATTTTAAAAAAAATACAGTTGAGAATAAAAAAAAAAAAAAAATTGTAGCAAATCAAGTTGTGTTAATTTGATTACGAATAAGTATGATTGCAATATTTTTAAAATTTGATTGGAGATATGGCAACTCCACTACATAATTGGGTTTATATTTTCGTTTAACTTTTGGCTATAGCATTTCTAATTAATATGATTGCCTATATCCAAGTTCAGACTAAAATAGTTGATGTTAATAATTACTATGATATCAGGGGATTCTTTTTCCATCATTTTGCCCATGTGCAAATAAAATCTCCGGTTTATATATAATATATAATATAAGCTCTGTGACCATAATCATATATACCAATAATTTCATGACAATCCACAAAAGTTTTTTGGGGCCATATTTTAGGGCCATAAGAATCAAGTTACTATAATGCCCCGCACCTCTCAAAATGACATTACCATCTTATTACCATCTGTTAGATTTGCTTATAGATTAAGCAAGTTCGTTATAACTATAATGTTTGTTACTAAAATTTTCTATAAACTGCTCCAATCTCTTACTCCCTCTCTGTTATAGATAGGATAGACTTTTATGAAGATATCAAGTTTCAATATCTCTATTAAAAATATCAATGTTGACAAAATGAAAGAAGGTTCATTGACTTGAATATTACATTTTAGCAACAAAATTACATATCTATTATACTTTCTAACTTAGTTACTTAAATATTACAATTTTTAAAAAATTAAAAACAAAAAAAAAATCTTTTTAGACATGTGGGGACCACAAGTGGCCACGTGACGGGTTCCTTCTTGTCACATTTTTCTTTAATTTTTTTTTTATTCTTATAGGCAGTTGAAGAAAGGATACGTCGTGAGGCTATCGGCATGTCTGACGTGGACACACATGTGACCACTGCCACATTTGGTGGTCCCCACATGTTTGTTATTTTAAAAAAAAATTAAAAAAATATAATATTAAAATAAATAAGTTAAAAAGTGTAATAAATATTTAAAATTATTTTTAAAATACTATATTCCGATGAAAGAGCCCATGAAAGAACGATTCTTATGCTATCAAGTTTTATTTTGTCAGCTTCATTTGTGGGCAACATTCTACTTTCAATTTTACCAAACACAATAGATATTTTGCAATTTTGGTCACTCAAATTTTGTTAATTCATTTAAATGTATAGATTGGGGCTAACATTAGAAAAATCAACTATATAACAAAGAGACTATGCAACATATGTCAAAGATTTTGTTAATGCAGCAAAAAATAATGTGAAGATTTTGTTACCTGATTTTCAATTCCATAAAACCACAGTAATTTTACGCTATAAATTTAGAGGAGGTTCTAAAACCTTCATATACCCATGTAAAATGTATATATACAGGCAAAAAAAAATGTAAGTAACTCAAATTTTAGAATTTCTTTTGAACAAAGTCACTGTACTTTCTATTTGCTTGTGAAGAAACAGAGGGAAATTTACACATAGCTCCCATTGGGCATTACTTGTTGCCCCTAAACCATCAAATCCGAAAACAAACATTTTGGCTTTACACCAATCTATACACATAAACTGCGTTTCTTCAATCGTAGGCAAAAAGTAACCTAACGCAGTGAAATTCCCTAATCAATCTACAACATTACACGAGCAATCTGATTATAGCCCCTTTCTTCTCTATGCCTTGCTTTGATTTCTTCTGCACATCGAAGAGTCCTCTCTATGTGGTACCCTCCTCCAATGCTAACTTCCCTCTCTAAATGGCAGCAATAGCTCTCAAAAACACTCACATTCACATGCAATTTGAAACCCATCAAGAAAAGAAACTCAAGCTCCAGCTTGTTCAATTCATTTGTTGTCAACCCACCAACTCTTGCAAAGTATGAATTTCTGTAGTTCCTGTCCAAAAAAGAAACAATTTTCATTAGAATATTGTGCCCTGTTTCTATTCCAAGCAATTGGAAAATAAACAAATTGACCCATTATCATATATGGACCAAAATCTTGGTCACCAAACAATTTGTCCCTTTTCTTAGCTGTTAGCAAGTAGTTTCAATGATAGAGATTGAAAGGGATAAACTTTGTCCCAGTTTAACAAACCCTTTACCAAATAATTAGAAAAAAATGAGCTTCAAAATTAATAAAAGTAAAAAATAATAAAATCTAAAGCTAATGCAGGCTATGGTTTGACAAAATTCCAGAGAGAAGAAACTCACATGTCTTCCACATACTTGGAAGCCACCATTATAGTTGTAATGAGAAGCCTGTGCACATTTCTGGAATTGATTCGAAACCCAGGATTGTTCTGGCAGAATCTGTCAATATAGACATAGGCAACAACGTAGACTGAAGGCCCAGCACGAGTGTACCTAAAAATTCTCTCAAGATAAGATTGGATAGTCATATCTGGGATCTCTCTGCAATCGAAGATGTTTGTACTAATGGCTTTAGACAAAGCCCAAGAACAATTCTTGACAATTCTCTCTGTTCTGGCCATGTTTCTTTCAATCAGTGAAGCAAGAACGTTTATCACTGATGGGGTGCCTGAATCTTCTTGGTAGGAATAGGAATACAAATCAGAGCGAAGCTTTCTTGGGGAAATTATCAGAGAAGAAGAAGAAGCCATGGAGAAAGAGAAAAAGGGAAAGATGGGTTTTTTTCCTATAGAAGGAGGAGGAGGAGGTGGTTTTGAAAGGGATTGGTCCAAGTGGTGGTGGGGTTTTGACGTTTTGTTATTGTAGGAGAAGGTTTTGCAAATGGGCTTTATATACAAAATAAAGTTGGCACTAGAGGGAGTGAGGGACTTGGGTTTGAGAGGGTAAATTAAAAAATAAAAGAATTAACATCGGTTTTGGACTTTTGGGAAGGTGGGTGGAAGCTTGAGGATGAAATGAAAACCATAAGATATGATGTTGCCTCCTCTTTGTGAAGGCAAAGAACAAACAAGACCAGCTAAGCCCTTTTCATTTTATAATAGATTTAGAAGAAAAATGAGTCCTTCTTGGCTTCTTCTTTCACTATTTCCTTGAGAGTTGAGATTAGAGGGTCTCGCCGACAGAGAGGTGAAGGGCAAGAATGGGAAATGGAAGAGAGAATTCATAGCATTGGGTGAGAGACTTGAGAGTTTGGACCCACAGTATTAGACGGCATTTAAAGAGTATTGACCCATGCCTTCGAGATTTGTGCTGTTTGCAACTCCCAATTTTCCTCTAACCAAGTACTAATACTTCAATGGGTACTACCACACGTGCAATGGCCTTGACTCATATAAATAGTACAATCTTGGTTTTGCAACTTGCACCCGTACCACGTGCATTATGTTGCATTCTTCTTCTTCTTCTTCTTTGTTGTTTCTTGCTTCCTTCCTGGAGAGAATTTACCTTGAGAATTTATAGCAGAGCAACCTCTCCTGTGTTTGGCCAAAAGAGAGAGACAATTTCAAGCATTTGACTGCAAAGTTTTGGTCTTTCAATGGTAAAAAGAAATATTACCCAATAACACAAATATGTATATGATTGACTCATAGGAACACCAATGATTAAGTATCAAGTATTTCACCTTGAAGATCTTAAAGACTCAAATTTTATTGGGAACATGCTATATGAAATTTATGCTAGAGAATTGAATTATCTAATTGTTTAAACCAAATTCTAAAAAGAAAACAATAAGATATGTTTGTAATTTGATATATAGGATGAAAATTCATGAATAGGTGCATCCAAAAAGAGTAATTTTTATCAATATGAAAGTATTAAATGTAACGAATTTTGCTAACACAACGAATCTAAACGCTACTCTGAACTTGTCACCCCAATTATATTCAATTTTTTTCTACACATAACAACACTTGATATCTATATCTTTGAGTCCACAAATAGTTTATAGAGTGGTATGTGGTGAAGTTATATATGAAACAAAAATATTCTAGATTTAGCCACGTAACAGCTTGTGGATGCTTTATAATTTTATTTTATTTTATTTTTTGAGGAAAATAGTGAAGTGGGAACCTTTCGGTCACAATAATGGAGATTTGATTTCTCTGTCTCCAGCATATCTATTCGTATATATATCAAGTACAAAATTAGGAACCGACACACATAATTGATTAATTAGTAATAAATTCAGCAAAAAAACAAAAGAGATGGAGAAGGAGAGGCATGAATCTGCCAAATTGATATCTTAGTAGGATATGTGTGAGCAGAAGAGAAGGAGCATAACAATTATACTCCCATGTCCTAATGACATAAAATGGGTCACTGACAGAAAACATAGCCTGACAGTGCTATGGTGTTGAAGGCTTGAGGCTACTCCAATTTGCAACGACTGCTGATATAACAATACTGTGTGGTATATTCTAAGTTCCACTGTTCCACTTGAACTTTGTTTTTTATTCAACTTAGATTCTAATGCAAATAATACAGAAGTTCAATGTTGTCAAAGAACCACTTGATTTATTAGAAGCTTTGTTAAGCAATTAAGCAAGCTTGAAGAATGGTTTTTATAACTCCAACCAGAAAGGTAATAGAAGATTATCAGAGGCAAACAGGTATCTCCGTATCTGGGATCATGACAGTGGGAGAATGTAACACTAAAAAAAATGTTCAGTTGACTTTGGAAAATCAAGAAATGCTCTTCTCATGATCATGGACTTCATAGCGTTAGCAAAAGTAGCATAGAAGCTTATACTCCAACAATTCATGGAATCTGAATTGCAGAATTTTGAAAACATAAGAACCTTAATGAAGCAGCCATTTAGATTTCTTAATGTTCAAAGCTATGGGAAAAGTTTGTGAATTATCAATGAAACCGTTTTATTCCCTATTCCCAAAAGTGATGGTCCTGAACTACTTGAGCCAATAAGTTTTTATGCTACGTACTGTGTAAGATCATGTGGACAATCTTGGTCCAACAAAATCTGATCCATGCTGCACTGTTTGATTTCCACTTATCAGGCTGCTTTTGATCATTGAAGGTGGGCCCTTGAAATTTTTATAATTGTCAAGGTTGGGATCTGTACAACAACCAAATTAAAAATTATAAAAAAAAAAAAAAAGGTTTTTTACTTATAAAATTGGATCTTGGAAAGGTAGAATATAATGCTACTTAGAGAAAAAATTATGCTCACAGCCATGCACAATTATTCTAATCTGACTCTATCAAAGTTTAACTCAAGTTTTCCGCTCATTTGTATAATTGTATGGTGTAACGATTATAAGAGTTAGCTAAATACCATTATCAATTTATCACCATATTCAATTGGGGTTTTATTAGAGGATTTCTACACAACGTTGGTTTTTCATTTTTGTGTTAGTCTCTATTTTTTTTTTTTGTTTTTGCCATAACAGATGTTAATTTAGCTAATAAGAATTAAAACACTTTACTTGTAAGGTCTTAGATTTGATTCTCACTATTAGCAGTCCTCTATTAGTAGACGATTTATAAATATTATTATAAGCTCTTGCTAAAACTTGTGACATGCATTATACCTTAAAATGAAATAATCTCCTCTCAATCTAAATTTTTGTATACAAAAAAAAAAAAATTCATTTAAGTCATATTAATACAACCTCTACCACCAGTCCTAATGATGGAAAGTTTGAATCGTTTACTCCCTCAAGTGATCCAAGACAGGGGAGACCCCATTTCTTCCTATGTGAATCATTTTCTTGGTTGGTTGAGAGAGAAAACCAAAAATCTAGCCTTAAAGGCTGATAGAAATTATAGTGGATTCGCACATTTGGACTTTTCCAAGCATGTTAGTGGCATAGATCTTGTGCAAAATGACTAAATGTCTTTGACTTGTTTCCCCAAAAGTTAAGCTTTATATGAATCCAATCACTTCTATGTTGTTCTCTTTTTTCCTTCATAAATCCAAGTTGAAGTAAAAAAGAAAGTAAACAAAAATGAATGTGTTAACAATGCAGTCTACATTCAAGAGGGGTGAATTGAGTGTTATGAAATTTTTTTAAGAATTATAGAGGTCTACTTACATCCTCACGAAGATTTATGAACAATGACAAAAATATTTCAAAGAAAAAATAAAAATATAATTTTGGTTATATTACTACGGAAGATAATTTTTGTTATATTATTATATGTCATATATTTCTGACAATTTCATAGGATATTGAGTGCTCTAACTGCAGGCCAAGATCCAGCAAGGTGTTTCCTTCTGATTGGGCTCATAAAATATTGGATCAACTACTAGAATGATGGAGGCCCCAGTGAAGCCCAATATAACCCAAAAGTGAATAACGAAAGCCCATCTAACAACATTACAAGTCCAATTCCTTTCCCTATTTATTGCCCAAAGAGAAATTCTCTATTTTTCTTTTTCTTTTTCCTTTCTCTCTTTTGTATTTTTTCTTTACATAAACGAAATTTCCTCAGGTTATCTAGTTTTTGCTAGCTCCCATAGGATATCCTAAGATGTCACTTCCAACTTTGTAAGTACACATAACCCAAAAAATTATATAAATAGTATTTTGGCAGATAAGCTTCTAATAAACGCAGTTCCAATTGAAAATTGCTCTAGTTTGCAATTCAAAACCCAATTATCAAATCCAAGAAATTTAAGATTTTTATATTGAGTGTAACAATTAAAAATTATTCAAAATATGCATAAGTTTTTTAAGATATGAAAACCTTGGATTATATCATTTATTAAAAAAATCATATTAGGAGATAATTCAAGTTAAAAAAAATAATATATTTATTTGTCTCCTACCACTTTGTACAAGAAAATGAAATATACAGCATTGAGGTGTGTCAAAAATTCTAAACATTAGTCAATAGGTTTGGTTCAACTAATAAAGATTGAAGCACTTTGTTTGTAAAGTCTAAATTCGAATATTACTGCTAGTACTTCTTCTTTGATAGACAATTTATAAATATTATTATAAGCCTTAGTTTTATAATAAAATAGTCTCCCTTAACCCTAAACTTTTGTATATAAAAAATAACATTATAAACATTAGAGAAATGTTTGGTTAGTTAAAATGCAAATTATGTTTGTTTTTAAGAAGATATTGAACACCTAATACTCAGAAGTTTAGGTATCAAATACCATTAATTAAGATTAGGAGGAGTAAAATTATGAAACGTAACTATTATCTCCAATGGACTATTGAAAAAAAAACCAACAATCTTTTTTGAGAGTTACATATATCCAATTGTACAAAGAATTATAACAAATGCCATGTCATCTTATACACGGTTTTACGAGATGGCTTAAAATGAGATGCATCTCATTTTTATTATCTACCTTCTCTACCAACTATGAAACCAATCAAAGAGTTAAAATCATGATCTTCATATACTTTTATCTCTCTATTTTCCATCGTCTTGCTTTTTACTTTCTCGACCATAAGATATTCCTATATATAGACAATTTTCATTTCTGGTCCAACTCTATGATTACAAGTACCAATAGTCAAAGAGTCCCTGCGAACTGGAAGGGTTAGCAGGTACAAAAGCATCTATGAATGGAGTCAAATTCCATCATCTAATGTAGGGCCTCAAATATTCTGTACCCACTTAGATATACTTTCTAACTCATACTCTTAATCTTACTGTTTAATTCTTTCAGAAATTGAATTGCAAAATGGTAACAACAAATCACTAACTGAATGAAATAAAGAGTGTTGTTGGTCATACTCTTAGAAAAAAAAAATACCAATTACACCATTTACTTTTCTAAATGCAGAACCCAAAAGCAACCAATGTCATTTATTTGGACAAAGGTATAATTAATGAATGTCGTTGACATGCTGGTAATAATGCAAATTGCTTCATCCAATTGTCGAAATCAAACAAAGACTGAACACAAGGTATTTTCTAATTGTGCTTTTGTAAAAAGGAACAGCTAGCCATGAAAGTTTTCATGACATTGACCAAGGTGTCTATTACAATACAATGTATATGTGGTCCTAAGGCATATCTCTTATGTTATGTGGTGCAAAAGCCACAAATTACGGTAATTTTTTTTGTGTATGTTTGCAAAAATGACCAATATAAAGATAGATCAAGCAAGCTTTGTTGTGATCAATTAGAGAAACATCAAGGATTGGTATCAGTCGTGAGAGCGAATAGTTCCATACAGCGACTTTGCGTGCCCACAACAAGTAAACATTGACAAGAACAAGTAATATGATAGTCAAACAACAGACGCGGTATCGACCTAGGTATCAAAAAGTGCATAAGGCTATTATATGTATGAATGACGATATATACACAATTTTATAAAAGAAAAATTATATATATACAAATTTTGTAGCATGATATTCTATAACTATATTGTGTGGTATAATTTGAGTTAAGTAGAAACAAATTTTGTAGCATAATATTCTGCACATTAGTAAAATAAATAATTGTATACACAGTTTGTAGGGTATGTATATATATATATACATTAAACGTTTTTTTTTCCAAGATAGAAATACTAATTATTTGATTGAAATTGATGACTTGACTTACTTTGATAAGAGGAAATCATTAAAGTTGCCATTTCAGGAGTCTCTAATTAACCTAATCTATAAATTACCTATGTAACCGTTAATTAAGGTACTACAGCTACAGAAATCTACAGCTAGTGTACCTCAAATTTGAAGGTTATGACTGGAGGAATGTATTTGACCTTAAACTAAAGTATTTATTCATATTTGATATCAGAGAGGTCTTACGATCTGCCTAGCTAAACTAGTATTTGAATTTTCGGTTCTTAACTTCTTATGCTCAAACCTTTTTTAGGTGCTCCAAAAGCCATTTTGGAATGGCGACATGAAAAAGAATCTTCCTTTGGTCTTGTTCGGTTTGAAAGTATATATATCTACGGAAGTTTATATATATTTTCTTGATGAAAAGAGTCAAAAGACATTGAATGGGTTTGAAACATATGTTATGTGTGTTGAGAAGATAATTAAGAAATTAATGTAAATTTTTTGATTGGGAACATAGAAAAACAAGAATTTAAACTTAGGCTTTAATTTTTTAAAATATGTCTAAAATAATTATGCATTGTATGGTTGTATAATAGAATGTTAAATTGACACAGTTTGTTGCTATGGATGTGTTATGACACTGATCTAGCCACATTCGTTAAATATCTAAAAATGTCTCCATTATTAAAAGTGAAGTGACTAATGACTTCATGGCCATGGGAGCATAATTCAGTTGGTAAAATGTAATTGACATGATTATTAAAACTATGACATTATAATTCAAATTAGAGTTGTAGATATTCACTCATTCCCTAAATATCTAAAATTAAATTTCACATAAAAAAAATATCTAAAATTAAATATCTTATTTGTTAAGTGCGAAGTAACCAATGCTTTGCTCATAGGAGCAGATTTCTTTTGGTGGTGGACTCATAGGCCAAGCGTTTTCTTCCTTGTCCAATTATTTACGCTCTCCTCTCTCCTATTTTCTATCCAAAATCATGTCAATCACAAGTGGATAGCTATCACAATCACACCCAATTCAAAGCTCACACTCACATTCATGGATCCTCGATTATCTACTCGTCTTTTTTAGGTCCAATTGAAAAAAAAAAGAGCTATATAGCTTTTTCTATCTCCCAAAAATCCTCGCGAATATATCACAACCAAGTAGTGATCGTTGATAGATTGACATACAGCTACTACTTTCTATATTATGAGACAAGTGATCAATGTTTCAAATTATTAGGACACAAAGATAAGTACTTACATGTTTGTAGTGGTTGGTGGAAGAAGTATATGTGGGGCTTCTTTGAGTGGCTGTCGTTATTTTGGTTTTATGCCATTTCCCATAGCCATATAATAATAGAAAAAAAGTAGAAAAATAAAATATACACATGTCCCACCCAAGTTTTCCAGTAGGTTCAAAATTAATTTCCTAGCTTTACTCTTAGATAAAATCGTTTTGATATGATGAGATAGGTATAAGATATAATCTTCAATTATATAATTGGGTTGAGTATATCAATGAACAGAATGATAATGAAAGACTCAACCAAAAAAAAAAAAAAAAATCATGTGGAACNAAAAAAAAAAAAAAAGTTCATGTGGAACCATTTTGACAAATATTTGTGGCTACTCTAACATGAGTATCTAATCATTTACATGTTTATCTTTAATCAAACAATGCATGTTAGATATGTCTCCAATATTTACGTAAACGACAACGTTGGGGTGTTGTCCATTGATATGATTGGTTCATTGTAGTCAGGAAGATGGGCCATTGGATCTCAGTTTGTGATTGATCTAACGGTGGTATATATCTAGTTCATGTGTACTTCGATGGGTAAATGTGAAAGGCTGACAAATGTAATTAATAGGCCTAAAGGCCATTTTGGAGACATGTTCAATTCATATACCAAATAATTGAAGTGCATGCGCTTCGAAGTTCTACCCTATTTTTGGAACCTATTGGCCTATGGATTTGTATGAAGATCTTGAAGAAGACTTCTCATGAGTTGATAAGTTTGATAGATTCTTCTTTCTATGATTAATAATTAAAGATGATAGTCTCTTCAATTAATCTGAGAACTTAACAATTCCAGTAAAAATTATCCAATAAAACTAAAAGTGAAAACTTTATTCTTTTATTGAAGTCATCATTCAAAGTTATAAATACGTGCATACTCACATACAATATATTATAAGCTTTTTTCTTGGTACAACACGATGTATGAATATTTTATACGAGTTCATTTTATCAAATGTTTATATATTAATTCAATCAGTAAAAATTGAAGTATTTTATTAGTAACGTTTAGAATTTTTTTTTATAAACAATCTATAAGTGTTACTATAAATTTTTGTCGAGACTTATAACATACTTTAATATTAAAATAAGATAACATTTCCTCATTATAAACTTTTATTAGTAAAAAAAAATAACTTCTTAATATATTGAATAGATGAGTTAATAAAGCAATCTCAAACCTCACCACTCACTAGTTATATGTAATCATTACATAAAGTACAAGTGATCTAATTTTTTAAATTGAGCATTACACTAAATAAATGAAGCTCTTCCAGAAAAATTTTTCACATCAAACAGCATAATTAAAATGAAAAAATAAAATTTCAAAAAGTTATTTGAGATAAAATAAGTAGGGCCCAAAGTTGGATGGATTTTGTTAACTTGTGTGACAAGTTGAATTTGAGGTACTATAGGACAAATCACTAAAACGATAAATTTGAAAAAAAAAATAAGAAATCTGAAACCCTCACTCGTGAAGATTCTCTACAACTCTCACAAGTTGGCCATATTCTTTGAGGAATAATTGTACGAAAGTCATATTCAAAGAAAGAATCATTGCTTACAATTGGCCAGATTCTTGAACAATTAAAATCCTATTCTTTAAGGAGAAAAAAGCAAACTCGATCGTGATTCAACATGCAAAAGCTTTCCTATGCATCTTCAGATTCATACATCAGAGATATTTCTAGGGAATGAGTTGGAAGAATATTTTGAAGATCTTTTTTTTTTTTTTCCATTTTTATATTTATGATGTAAATTTTTGCATTATCTTATGTAACAAGGCCTTGTTTTATAACAGCTTCTTAATTAACTTTCTAAATTGCATCTTGCACATTAGAATAGTTGTTATTAAGTCTTCATCTAACAGCTTGTTAATTATTAAGCAGTAATATATAATATGTTAAGTAATTAGTCATTCAAAAATAAAGCTTAGACTATTTCACATAAATAAAGAAAGTCTAATGACTTTAACATCTCACAAAATAATTTATTTTTCTCAAAATAAGTTATTATGGGTTTCTCCTCTCTAATTTTTACATTCTGAGGAAGTAGAATCTGGAGTACAATCATAACTTCAATCTCTCTATATTCCTTTTCCCTTCTCATTGCTTTGGCTCTTTGACTGAAATATAGTATTTCAGAAATAATTTTACACATTTATTATATTTTTTTTAATTTATTTACCTTAATATTACACTTTTTAAAAAAATTAAAAAATTAAAAAAATATAAAATTTAATGTGTGGGGACCACAGAACACGTCATCTGCCACTCTGCCTATCCAGTGGGGACATGCTAAATGACAGACGACGTGTCTGTTCTTCACGCTTTGCAAAGAAGAAGTCATAGGAGTCTTAGGAAGAAAGAGAAAAGGAAAAAGGAGGAATAAAGAGGAAAGGAAAAGGAAAAGGAAGAAGAAGAAGAAGAAAGAGAAAAGGAAAAGGAGGAAGAAGTGGCCAGGGAGGGAAGAAAGAGAAAAGAAAAATGATGAATAAGTGATCACATAAGGACACATCATTAGCTATTTGACAGGTCCAGTGGGAACACGGCGATTGGTAGATGGCGTGTCCAGTGGTCTCCGCATGTCAGGTTTTATTTTTTTTTTATTTTTTAATTTTTTNAGGTTTTATTTTTCTTTTTATTTTTTAATTTTTTAAAAGTGTAATATTACGATAAATAAGTTAAAAAGTATAATAAATATATAAAATTATTTTTGAATTGTTATATTCCGATCAAAGAGCCCATTGCTTTTCATAAAAAACGTTTCATTATCTTTCTCTTTTAAACTCTGAAGACATTATAAATTACATGAGCAATCGTTAACATTTAAGCAAATACAATAAAATAAGAAAGATAAATTAAAATTAATAAGGACTTGTGTATAGTGACGAAAAATAAAGGAATTTCATATTAACAAAGGGAAGTATAGAAACAAAGAGATTCAATTAATATACAAAGGTTAAAATAGAGGAGAAAAAGAATAATAGGAATTGAATAAATCTTACCTTATTCAACAAAGTACAAGCACATTATAAAGGTTACAATTTTCATGAAATTATGAAAGTTAAAACCCACCTAATCTTCATTCTTCACCAAGTTGTTTGCCCCACAAAAAGGCACTAAAATTAAGCAATGGCTCATTAGTTTGGAGCTAATATACATATTAATTTCTCCCCAAAAGTAAAACTGCACAGTCTTGTAGCTTATCAGAGTCACAAGAGTAGAACAACTTGCAGCTCAGCCCTTGGAACTAAAAGCTGGAGGTTGATGCAGCTGCTGGTACATGGCAGCCAGCCTACTGTATGCATCCATTGTCATGGGCTGCATGAAATTAATCTTTTGATTAATTACCATTTTATAATCTCAAGAAATCATTTATATCCCCAGACAAAAATCAAATCTAAACAAAAACAAACTTAGTAGTAAAATGAAGAAAAAGTCACTGCAATAAAGGTGTTTCACAATGCACAGCACACAATCTAATACCAAACCAATAAAGGTATCTAATGGCTGATATGCATTATAATCATGTGAAAGTTATACAAGAATATTAATGGATGTTGACATTTTAAGACCTTTAAATAAAGTGGTATTTTTGATAATTTTCTTTGGAAGCCTGTGATCATGACCCCTTTATCCATTAGCAGTTGACTGCGATGGAGTAGAAACTAGTTTACAAATAGGTAAAAGTAATTAATTAAGTTCTGTCACTTTTCTAACAAAGTTAACACACTATTAATTCTGCAATTATAATATCATTTGACTGATTTCAACAACCTTGTCATTAGTACATCCACAAATTCAGTAATCAAACCAGGTTCCTTTCAATCATTACATGGAATTTCTCCTTCCTCTTTTTCTACCTGATTTTTTTATTGAACCGGCTTAAACTTTTTTCTCATTGTTCTATTTCACTTAATATATAAAAATGATTTCTCCTCCCAAAATATAGAAATTATACAATTTTGTAAGAATTACAATTTATCTAATTCCAAGGGCAAAGTTGATAATTGTAAATTGAAGGCAAAGAAATAAAATGATATGCCCACCTGTGATTGGCATGCAAGATATGTGGATAAGGGGTCAGGCATTACTGGGGACGGAGTCCCTTGCAGCCGATCACCGGCAGCACCGGAGGCATCCCACGAAACCATCGGCATGAAGGCAGAAGGGTGGAGGACGGGAGGCATGCCCGGGATGTTAGGGCGGCCCATGGTGTTCATGTCCATGCCCATACCCATGCCCATGCCCATACCCAAACCCAAACCCATGCCCATTGGAGCCATCATAGACATTTGAAGTTGTTGTGGCATGGTCATTGGCAGCATCATGGGAGACATGTTCATTCTACTCATCATTTGCACTTGTGCTTGCAGCTGCTTGAGGTATTCAATCACCTCGTCTAGCATCGAAGCTTTATCAGTCTGAAAAAAAAAGTCCATAATATAACCATTAGTATATATCTAAGCATAAACAATGTATACACGGCACTTTTCCTCATATAAGACATGCAAACCACGTTAAATTCAATTTTTCTAGTACATTTTTTAATAAACATGTTTATTTTATATTTAGTTTAGATTGGTAGTTAATAGTTTCTACTTTTTGTGCAGTCTAAGTGCACATCAATACAAACATTTATATCTGAGTTTTGAAAACTTCATCTAAATTAAAGAATAAACGGCCTTGATTTACCACTTAAAATAACACAATGATGATTACTTATTATGTTTAAAAGACAGTTTTTTTAAGTAATTCCCCCTTTTCTGTTTTGGGTAAAACGTTAAATCATTAACATGAGGCAATAAACAGCATAAGGGCCTACCACTAGAAAGGGTTTATCTGGGAGCAGGTGGCTGTCTCCTCACCTAATAACCTTCTGTCAAAGTGCCACACTGTCACTAACAGGTAATAAGTTTGTGTGGACTCAGATGAATGCAAAACAGTACCCTAAAAATCTCCATAGCCATTTGATTGGAAAGACGTTTTGGGCCATATATATGCTGCCCCTTATCTTTTGTAAGAGTAGTGACTTGCCGTGACATAAATATAAGTTTTCTTCTGCAATATTTCACAACCCATGTCATATAATAAAATCTAAATTTAATAGATTTTACTTAAACTTCACTTCTTAACTAACTTAAATTCTTTCACATATCATTAATGTCAAAACACCAACACTAATCTTTTGATACCCTAAGCTTTTGACAGCTTTTCATGGAGCTTTAAGGTCAAACTAAATATTAGATTCATATGTCCACCTCTTTAAGGTCAATATCATGGAACTTTTTCACTTATATCACAAAAGGGAAATATCGAAAAGAAAAAAGAGAGCAACCCGAAATAAAATTAATTTGCTTTTGGAAACTCTTTATTCCAGTAAACTTTATAAGAACCAATTTCTAAGAGGCTTTTTTAATGTCTGAAACTGTTGCTTTTTTTTTTTTTTTTGTAAAGAACAATAATAAAACAAAATTACCATGCATCTTCAAGGAATATTTGATAATGCCGAATCATCATGGGACCAGTAACTGGTGGCATGGGATTTGGATGAATAAATTAAGGTGTTATAGCTTCTGTTTCTCACTGAATTGATGTATACTGGGACCACTAGATATTAAAGAAGTAGCTCAGATACCACATATCCATTACCATATATGATTAGCACAGTGAAGCCATGAAGTGTAACTATTATATACCTTGCTGGAATTTGGGACCAGCTTCTGCAGTGTCTTCATCCTCTGGTTAATCTTATCTCTCCTTTTCTGAAAAGCAAACACAAATGAACCAACAGCAATTAAACCCCTGATTTTCTATTTTTCTTGATGAATTTCAACACTAAATTAATAAAACTATGAGTAGTTGAGTGATTTTATCTGTAAATTTTTTTTATTTATAATTCTATAAAACTATGCGCATAATTCTTTTGAGTTTAATTAATGACATGACTCAGTTTTTTGTATTAAACTTCAAAAAAAGAAAAATCAACTATGCAACAATTATAAGTATAAAAATGTGTAAATAACATCATTTATTGAGCTTACCCTTTCAGATTGGTTGTGTATAGCAGCAGCTCTACTCCTTTTAGTGGAAACCGAGGATTTCCCTTTTCCTTTCTTTTTCTCCACCTCGTCACCGTCCCTCTATAAAATGTAATTAATTTTTAAAATTAATTAATTAATTAAAAAAACCCACAAAAATTATTTAAATAAGTAGAAGAACTTTGCCTGTGGTCTACTGTGGCAAACAGAATCATGGTCATCGACGGCGGTGGTCTTCGTGCACTGCTTGGCGGAGCTGGTGTTTTCCGGCGAACCCATTGAAGTAGAAGTGAACCCCGAACCAATCTCCTTGTCACACGTGTCAAGAGTTATTTGCTGGCTGTCCCTCCCAAACGTACCACTACCACTCATACTTTGATTTTGATCCCTGCTGCTCCACTCGTGCACTATCGGCTCACGCGCCACCCTGGCGCGTTTCACGGCTAGGAGAGCCGCGTCTTCGTCATGGGTGGCCGCACCCGCACGCCCACTACATGAGCCCACACGTGTGGATGACCCAACCATACACGTGCCAGTGCCAGGCACAGAGTGTGTGCTCTGCTCGTCCGTTCGGTTTGAGCAGGGCACCAAGGCGTCCATAGTCATTGAGTTTGACGCCGCCACCGCAGCAGCTCGGTGCGGGTCAATCCAGGGCACTAGGTCATCTCCATCGCCGCCGCCGTTAAACAAGATTTTGCTGGGATTGGGCAAGCAAGTAGCTTGGTTGACTATGGACTCCAAGGTGCCACTAGCACGTGGCTTCTCCCATGTGTATTTGGAAGGGGAGGTAGAGACCGTTGATCTCGTGTTATTGGCGGCAGCCACTGTATTGGGTTTCGCCGGAACTCGTGGCAAACCCAAACCATGCATGGATATTTGCCCATTCTCCCATGTTAGCTCTGCAACTTCATAGTCTAACCTGCACACATCAATATATTAACACTTATATAACTTGAGAGAGACATAAACAAAACATGTAGAGAGGAAGAGAAAGAGAGGGATACATTGGGACATCAGAGGCAGTGGAATTGGAGTGAGAGCGAAGAGGGACTCTTGGGGCTGTGGGATTGTCATCCACATCCCAACTTGGAACACACTGACTCATTTAGGAGAGGATACTTTTTTCATAAGCTAAAGCTAAAGAGGAATATTAGAGTGTAGTGGAAGACAGCATAAGAAATATTGTTATGGTCTATATTTGTGGTGTGTGAAGTTAATATTAATTAGAGCAAAGAGGGAAAGTGGCTTGTGGAGTTTATTTCACGAGGGAAAGAGAGAATCTAGTCCATATATAGGAATCAAGAGGGAGAGTTCCCTTATTTGAAAAATCAAACAGTTTAGGTGCCATTTGGAGAAAAAAAAATGAGAATATTGTTGTGGGGAAGTCTATAAATGGGGTACGTACATAATTATTATAGACACAAAAATGGGTGATCGAAGAGTTACACTTTATTTCCTTGTCTTTTGGGTCAACTTGCTTTAAGTCAAGTGTGAAATTTATAAATCACTATCCTAAACTACGCCAGGCAGTTACAGATAAATTGCTTGTCTTTTTCTTTGCTCTTTCGGAGAAGTAGCAAACAGCGTATGCTTAGCTAGAAATGGCTAGGGAAACTAGCCTAAATTTGGTGTAGCTTAGCAATTATCATATTATATATAAAGTACTATTAATTAAATATAAGGTCCCACAGGGGCAGTAACCCTCTTTCTCCCTCCAACCCCACACATATGAAGCCCCCCAAAAGTGCAGGGGATTGATTATGAGGTATATATCCAATATTGTGCAATGTAATACATACAATTTTTTGTGTGTTAGATGTAAAAACTATCCTTAATCCTATCTTAACAACTTAGCTTTTAATTAAACAATTTGTAGTTAAATGATATTGAGATTGTCCTCAAAATTTATGAATTTTATGTTCGAATCCAGAGTCATAATCAAAAGTAATAAAAATAAATAAAAATACAACTTAACTTTTATGACATTTAGTCCTTTATATTGTATTAGAGTTTCTTGTAGCAAACAATCAAGAGTTCAACTGTTGTCACTTTGTCTCTCTTAATTAAATTAAATTTTAGCATAAGATAAAGTTAGGTTATGATTTGTCTATGCTTTCAATCTAAAAGATGATGTAGGAGCATATTAAATATAAAAAGTATTCTTAAACCTAGAGCTTTTAAGAGATTTAACTTTTTTTTTTGGTAAGACAACGGGGCAGAGCCCAAAGAAAAAGAAAAAAAAAACTAACTGCAAACCAAACGGGGAACAGAGGCCCCAGCAATATCACCCATTAACAGGAGCTGCAACTCCTTAGGGGAAACAGACAGAAGGTGGCTACCTGGATCAGACTTGCACCCTATATTAGAAAGAAAATCTGCACACCTATTCGCCTCTCTGAACGAGGAAGAAAGCTGAACTTCTCAGTCCTTGTGCACCAAACGAACGATAGCTAAAATGATCTGGTTTGATGCCTTACTATCATTTCTCCCACTGGAGATAGCTTGAATGAGGGAGCTAGAATCACACTCCAATATCACTCTCTGGAACCCTGCTTCCCTAGCCATGCAGAGATCATCGTAAGCGCCCCATGCTTCCGCAATGAAAGCGTTGGTGCAACCACTATTAAGAGATTTAACTTTTGACATAACCATCAAAATCATTCAATACTATACCAAAAAAAGTTGACTCAAGCATCCGAGATTTGAAAAAATATATTCATGTGTAGTTGCACAAGGAAGAGTGGGCTAAGCATCCTAGATATTTTGTTGAATTTGTGCGAATAGAGAAGTCCTACCCACAAATGAGGAACAAACAGTGTTTCTACGAAGTTTTAATTAATTATTCATATATATTAATATTATCTTTATATCTATGTGACCCACTGCCTTTGACGCTTGTCCCTCGCAGATAAATCAAAGACAAAAGAGTGTTGTATTTGCAGAATTTCATTTTGGGGATATTTGATAAACGACTATTTTCATTCCATTATGTAAAGTATTTCAGTAGTTCAGATGACTGCGATTGAAATAATGGTACCATATATGGTAATGTAAGATATTTGAAAAAAAATAAATTTCTACATTGTTCTTGGATACCTCATGCTAAATGACTATTTACTTTGTTACTTTGATATATTATGCAGAAAAGTTTTAATTAATTCAGCGAATTTGTCTATTGATTTTTATCCCAAACCAGGGTAATATTAGTGAGATTTGAGTACGAAACCAGATGCGACTTGAAATCTATAGAGTTAGAGATTACAACATCAATAAAAGAAATGAGGTTTCTTAGATACTTTTAGTATTTATGTAGTATGTCATACTACATAAGAATAACCAATAAATGAATGATAGTATACAAGTTAACTGTTTTTAAGTTTATTTAAAAAATTAAATAAATTATATTTTATATCTAATAAAATATGAAAATTATGTATGTTTGCCACGTCAATCTATTATGACATACTCATGTAGTATCATAGAATTCCCGTAAAAGAAAACATAATAATTATATATTCAATTAATTTCTTAAAATATAAATTCTTGTGGAATTAATGTCTTTATGAAGTATATTCAATTAATTTGAACATCTTTTTTAAGAAGTATAGGAGGTGTACAAAAATTTAAGTGATATAAAAATGTTCATATTTTAATGAATCAAATAAAACTCAAATCTGATCATATGTGTAAATATAAAAAAAAAAAAAAAATTAGCTATATTTACTTAATAATAAAAGATAATATTAAAATGTAAATGTATCATTACTTTTCAATTTTCTATAAGTGTATACCAATTAAAAGAAAACAGAAGATGAGGTTTTGGAAGCCAAACTAAGAAAAGTTCATATAAAGTAGTCGGTATTGAGAAAATATAATGTGGGGGAATAGAAGAAACATGTACACACGTATATGAATTTTTCTTGTTTTCTGTATTTCATTTGCCAGCACCGTATATATATATTTGGATTGGAGGGGGCATACGTATAATTGTAGTATCATAGTATGGGGCCAGGAATGAATGGAACGTAGGCTCAATAATTTTGTGGCTCAAATTGGAAGATGTTCCACAGAAAAGCTGCGTCTGGGGAACTGAGATCTTGGACTTATTTAAGATACTCCCATACCTGAGTAATGAGTATATAGCAGTAACATGTGCAATTAAAATACGTGTACACTCTATGAGACCTGTTGGAATAAAATTGACACGTGCCTCGTCACGTGGTCTCTTCATAAGAAGCCTAGCCATGCAGAGATTGACGCGATATAGAAAATGGGAAAGGAAAAAAAAGAAAAGTATTTTAAAAGTTATTTTTTTAATAAATTTACTAAATCTTTTAATTAAAAATAATTTAATAATTGAGTATAATTAGGTTTTAAGTTTCATTGAAAATGAGCGGAATAAAATTCTAAAAGAGATAGGCTATATATATCTATAGTATGTAATCAGTACTAAACTAAAAAGTTGAAAAAAAAACCTAATTCGTAATAGATATTTTTTTTAGTTAATGATAGAGTATTTATAGCTTATAAATATTTAGGAAATTTCATATTAAGAAAGTTTAAACGTTTAAGTCGATAATACATATATTAATATATTGATTTGTTAAGATTTTATTTATATTTTGAGAATTTTCTCACCTTTTAGTATAGCACGTGCTAAATCTCAAGGTGCTGAAGTGATATGAAGAATTTCGAAGTATAAAGAACTCATATATGTATAATTTCTGTATCAATTTTACATAAATTAACACTATTGGCATATCATATTGATATATATGAAATTCAGTTTCAGAAAATAAGAGGACTAAAAAATCTAATCAGATATATATGAGTCATGTGATGATACATGAAACAAAAGAAAACTGAGGAATTATATATATTTTAAGTGGCTGAAATTAAAAAGGAGGGAAGTTGAAAGCAACTAAATTCTACAACAAAAATAATGGAGTTGGAATTAATTAAGAGGGTAGACACTTTCTGCACCACATGACACAAGTTTAGTGGGATGCCCTCTAATTGTAAGCTGCTGTGTCCCTGTGTTAGGAAACTAAGAGACAATGGTGGACTCGTTAATGTTAATACTCTATCTCTTTCCGTTTCTTTTTCTTTTTTCTTTTTAAATTTCTCTTTTTAACTTTATCAAATAATTTGCTCTCAGTTTCAACGACAAAATTGAAACATATAAAGGGAAGAAAATTGGAACATCTTATCTTTACATGTAAAGTAATGCGTGATTGTTAATATGATTGACGTCTTTAGAAAGAAAAAGAATGAGGGCATACGACTGGGGCTGGCAATGTGTCAGCTTAGTTGAGCTGAGCTCAACTTAAACATGCCTTCATCTCTGTTGGCTCAGCTCACAATTTCATTGATTTAATGAGTTGAAATTTTGAACTCAAGTTTAATTCCAACTTGGCTCTGAGCTTACTTGATTTTAACTTATGATCTTCTTTATTTTTTCCCAAGTCTATTTTTAAAAAAAATATTAACTTAATATCAACCCTATATAACATATGTCAAATAGTAATTAATGAGGCAAATATATTATAAATCCAGCTCGATTTATTTACTAAATAAGCTAAATTATTTAGCTAGTTGAGGTATGAGCAGCTCGTCAGTTCTTTTTTTTTTTTTTTTTTTTTTACNTTTTTTTCTAACTAGACACGTTTCATGCCCTACAAGCTACGAGGTTGGCATACTGTACAAGAGAGAGCTGGGTAAGTTATGGGTACCCAATGGGCTTTAAATTAATTTCCCACAATTGTGGAAGATTCGAACCCACTCCAATTAAGACCACCAAAAATAAATGGTATTGTTATTTACTTATTTTTGTGTAAAAACAAAAAGAAAAAAACTCACTTTGTGTAGCAATTGGACTATCACTATGGCCCAAGATGGACGTAGTTCTCCATGTGGTTTGATTGTCCATCATGATTTTTTTGGCCCAATTACAAACTCAATCATGTATCGGGGCAATGAGCACCAAAATGTTTAAGGGCAACTTATTCATGAAAACAAAAACTCCTATAGTCTTCTATTCTAATAATAATAATTTTTTTAAAATAGTTTAGTACAGATAAAACAAATTAGCTAGTAAGGTATAAATGTGAAAGAGGAAACATTTTTTAGATTTTTTTTTTAATATACCCTAAGAATTAGAGCCTAATTTTAATTTTTGGATAAAGTTAGACTTACAAAAATTGGAACAAATTATCCCTGGAGACCTTCATGTTGTCAATGAGAGGCTTTGAACACAAAAGTCTCTTTTTGCGAAAAGAGTCTTGTGATCAACTAATCTACAACCTGATTGACTTTTTTTAACTTTGATATTTATTCTTTTATACAAGAGATTATATAGTGTAACTTAAAGAGTTTGGTTAAGGATGCAATAATTTTATCCAAGTTAGCTAAGGTTTAAATCTTAGGCCAACACCTAGGAAAATTTTTCCTTAAATGTACCAGACCAATGTAAGAGGTGTGCCCTTCAAATCGTTTGAAGAAGAATTTAGTTTTAATGTACGAAAATTAGTCTTAAGATATCTTTACTGTTAAAACCAAGAAAGAGATCATATGATGTAACAAATTAATAATTAATTGACTAATTCTTTTTGTTTCTTGACAGCACAAAGGTTCAAAGTGTTAATTAACCAGAAAAAAATTATCTAAACACTTTACTACTAAGCACGCNAAAAAAAAAAAAAAAAAAAAACAAACAAACAAAAGCACATTTAGTGTTGGCTAGTGATTTATTAATATAATAAATTGATTAACTTTTTATTTCTCGAAGTTAATTTCCAAATATTATTTTCCATATAATATTCTTTGACAAAAATATGTAAATCAAGTTACTTGTGTGAAAATTTTTAACTCTACTACTCGTGTGTAAAAGATAAAAAATTCTACTAAAATGTTTTCTCTTTATCGTCTACTAATCATTCCCTAAAATTCATCCGATAATATATCATTAGATTCATTACTAAGTTCAGATGACGTGTTGAGGCAGAGCAGACGGAGTTGATGACTATTTTGTAATGGCTGACATGGCAAAACATGATTGGTCATCTTCGCGTGGACTACAGTTCCATTACGAAATGAAGACAAAATCTCCTTGTATATAAACGGAGTGTGAAAGAAACGAAGCCGTTTAACGCTTTCTCAAATCTCATAGGACGGAGGGGTAGATACTTTGCTCCGGCCACTTCTCTTGTTCAGATCTCCAACTTCGACAAAGCTCGCATCCGTGAATTCTCCAGGTTCATTATATTTTCTTATAAAATTTCACGATTTCATTTTTGTGCATGTGATATTCGCAATTGAGATCTGGACTTTTCTCTCTAATTTTTTCGATTCTGGTATAAACTTCGGGTTCTAGAATTGAAGATGTTCATGAAAAATCCTGTTTATGAATTATTTTTCTTCGTCTTAAATCCGAAATTTGATGGGTTTTCTGCTACGGATCAGCTGGTTATTTTTTTGGATTTTTTTAACAGAGTTGATTGTGATTTTCTACCTGCGGCTGCTGTATGGTGTTGGCCACTTTTGTTTTCATTGAATTCTTTAAAGTAGGAGTAGATCTGATTGGAATTAATTTCAATTTGGTTGAATTATCTACGTTTCAGACTCGATTTTTTGGATCGCTTATAGTATGCAATTTTTTCCAGGTTGAATTATCCTGGCCCAAATAGTAACCCTCAGAGAACATCAACCATTTCCCAAATTGCATTAGCTACAAATTTCATGTGGGAATATATTTGTGCCAGGCCTTGTTTCTTGATCTATCTGTAATTATGAATTGCTCTTGTGTATTTGCATATTTGATAGGGTGGGAGGGAAATTGATTAGCACAGGATATGGGGAACATTGCTTATGGTCTTGTGGGGATCGGTCCTCGTCTAAGAGGGAACCAGCTCTCTTCTGATATCTAGTTGTGTTTTGGTTTGTTCGGTTATGCTAATAATTTAGACAAAGTGAAGTCCCATTTGCTGATATATCATTCCATCATTTCTATATGCACATAACTTAAAGGGGGAGGAAAGATAAGAAAAAGAATGAATTTTGAAGGAGTACAATCTCGATCTCTGTTGTTTATGCATTTTTATTTCAATCGTAGGAGGGTCAAATTTTCTTTAGACTTGCATAGAAAACTTTTCAATTTTTTTCTTGAGGAAGTAAACCAATAGGGCATATTGTGTGAGATTCTAGAAATGTGTTGTTTTGAATATATATTAGCATGTATTTTTTTACTTTAATATACTAAATATTTGAATGTCTGTTTCAGAAAATGGCTTTAGGTGGAACAGCTCCCCCAAGAGGAAGTGCAGCAGCTGCTGCAAGCATGCGCAGGAGGAGACCAACAAGTGGTGGAGCCTCTGGCGGGGCAGCTGGGACTATGCTTCAATTTTATACTGATGATGCCCCAGGACTCAAGATCTCCCCCAATGTGGTTCTTGTAATGAGCATTGGCTTCATAGCTTTTGTTGCCATCCTTCATGTTATGGGTAAGCTGTATTTGCGTGGACAGGCTTAGAGTGTAGTAATACTCACAGCAAGAGAACAAGTTTAATTTGATGTATTTTGGATTTTGAATCCAAACACAGTCTTGTTATTTGATGATAGTTGGATTATCAGTTTCTGGACCCACCCGTCCCTTCATTAATCTATTTTTTGGTGGTGTTCTTGTTGAGAAATACATTTTTGTATCTTCTAGATGGAGTACTTAATGTAGGAAGTTATATTTTTACGAAAATTTGTTTTTACACTTTGAGAAGCATGCAGAGTGCGTATGCTGGTTAATTTGAGTCCAATGATCTTACTGGTACATTAAGGTAGTGAAGGATGGATAGAGTTGCTGGAATTGTTCGGTTTAATGTGGTTATGACAATTCATTTTTATGGTATGATGACCGATAATCATGCTAATGCTCTGTGATGTAATGTCGTTTCTGGGTTTGTATGATATGGGTTAAGTGTTTCGTAGGCTGATTATTCAGTTGCCATAATGGGCTCTAAGGTTCAGAAGCTCCATTGTCTATGGTATTGGCTTTTATTTTGTATCGGTTTGTAGCTAAGTAATTCCTTGGTACTTGCGTGATATATGCTATTTTCCTTGCCATTTTTTTTCCGAGACTAATATGCTTATGGTGATAACAAGGTTGGTTTCAAAACCCTTCCTGCTTCCAAGAAGCAAAATTTTCACTCCAACTATTGACCTTTTGTTGAAGAGATGCTTGATTTGCTATTTGCTAGCAGGGGAAGAGTGGCGGAGAAAGCCGCGGGAATTTGATATTCCAAAACTTTTCTTCAAGAAAAAAAAAATCCTAAAACTTTTATTAGTACATCAATCAAATAGAAAAAAAACTATTGCGAAATACAACATCGCATAATATATTATTCAACGATGACAGCTACATTTTTTAAAAAAGTAAAGAAATTTATATGAATTTGCTTCATCGATCAAGCTGAATAAACCCAGCTTTAGAGATGGAAATATGACTTTGGTTAAAAAAAAAAAATGGTGGGAGCAAAATTAACAAATGCAGCACCCGAACCAAAGCTCCCAATAAAGGAGTAAATCTTTCTGTAATAGGAAGGTAAGTGTGATTATGCATTCTGCAGCTACATTCAGTTGTCAATCCCATTACATAAATAAGCAGATTGATATAAATCGCGGAGATGGTGCCGCTGTACTCATCGTATGGTGACACTTTCTTGAATTGACATTTAACTTGAAGATGAGCACCGAATGTGGTCATGACAAAAAATATAATAGTATGCACCGATGCTGGGAAATTCACTTCTTGCCATCTTGAACTGTAATCACAATCACAATCGAATTTGAAATGGGATTAAACTATCGCAATTACTTAAAAAAATAAAAATATTGATCTCTGTAATATATAATTTGCACCCAAAAAAATTCCTTGTAATATTTATAATAAAATTTTAGCTTGTTAGGTTCATGTTTAATAAAATTCTCTTTTGTGCTTTTGTGTTTTGATATACCACTCAGAACAACTAAGACTAGTTCGGATTAGTTGTTAAAATCGATTGTACAACTTTTGAGGTAGAAAAATAAACAAAACTCTTCTCTCAACTTTTATATTTTTGTAATATCTTGGAATTAGCATAATTTTCTATTATAAATTCAAACAGACACTAATTAAATAGATTAACCTTTTGTTAAAGAACTGTCTCAAAAAGAAAAAAACTTCTTGTTAAAGAACAAACATTAATTAAGAAAAAAAACTTTAATTAAATAGATTTACATGTGAAGCTCATTCTTTTATGTCTTAGTGCAGAAAGCCTCACCTATTTTTCCTCACCTCCATCTCCATCTCCGTCTCCGGTTTCCTGTTGAACAATGAAAATTGCTATTAAAATCAGAATTTTTATTTATTTTGAACACTTTACCTACAACTCTTGGAATACGAAACCCGCTCTCAATTTTTCATTTTCAACAAGTCTGGAAGTCTGAAATGGATGCAATATGGTGAGAAGGTTAGAAATAATTATTAGCTGTGTGGAGGGGGAGTAACATTTATTGAAGTGGGATACTTGTTGCATTTCCTTTTTGGGATCCTCTTTCCAAACTCTTGGATCAGTCACTTATATATTGAATTTCGCTGCCTAAAATAATGGAAGAGTGCGGCATGTATTTATAATGGTGAACTTGGAAGGATGATGGATCTGTCCGTCGTGGAGGGGAGTTGCCATGTGGACACTGGACAGCAGGTAAGAGATAGTCATTGTATTTTATTGGTTTGGTGAACTTGGTTTTATGTTGAAAAAGCCTACGGTGTGTACATATATAGGGTTATTTTATTATATCAAAGACATATGTATTTCTTTGATGTGGTAGTATAAGAATTATTGATATGAAAAGTAATTAATTTTGATCGTTAAAAATAAATATCCAAGATTAGATGCTTCTACGTACATCAATGATTGTCATGTTGTCACGTGAATGAAATATCTCATATCTTCATGGTATATATATATTGTCTATGGTAGGATAGAAGTTTGGCACTTGGTAATTAGTTACACCCCCTCCAGGAGGAAGTGTAATGCTACACCCTTATTTAGTTGGTTGTATTTAGGTGAGACACATTCAATAATTTTGGTATTGTTGTAAAGTTTTTGAAAAGTTAAGCTACCTAGCTATATTGTGCCGTTTATGCATATAAGTAATTATATGTTCTATCACATACTGAGTAAATGTTAGGTCTTAAGCTCAAGAAGAGAGTCTAACCTAAAAAGATTAATCTGTTAAGTGAGAGAACTTCTTAGACTTAAGTACCATTCCACAATTGCTTATAGAATCGATGTGAGACTCATAACATTGCCCACCCCTTAAAAAGTTGGACGCCGATGAACAACCCTCACTCCAAACTCTTCTTGGCACCAAGTAGCCTTTTCCCCTTTAGATGTCTCCACTTTGGACCTTATCAAGCACCATGTAGCATTTTCTCATGTCACACCAACTCTCAATGAAAGCACTAAAGTGACTTAATTTTTTAAGAGCCTTACAATGACACTAAAATTATTGAGTGAGTTCTACCGAAACCTATCCAACTGAGTAAGAGGTAGCACTACCTCAAAATTGTCAATGGTAGAATAGCAAGAGAAGTTTTGTTTTTTTTGTTCTTTTGACTAGATTCTAAATTTAAACATATAACTCATAAATTCTAAATACGATATCAATATCACTCACCTACAAACTATTAGAAGGAAGAGAAGCTCAATAAGAGATTTAGTGAGTCCCTCTCAAAATTTCTCCTATAGAACAAGTTTACACTTTTTTTTTAAAAAAAAAAAATGGGTTGCTGTCATGTTGAAACTTGAAACACCAAATGTGAAATTGTGGAACTCGTGATGCTCTGGATCTTGGCTATGAACGTTATGTTCTCTAAGTCCTAGCTAGCCGCACAACCAAACTAAAATGTCACATCAATTTCTTTTTTTTTTATTAATAAAACACACCTTTCAAGTCCAATGCTTATCTTTTAAGTCTCCGGAGAGCTCAACCACGATTTGATTATGTCTCATGTTTTCTACTTTCTACTTAATCTGCATTATCATTTTATTATTGCATTTTATTAGAGCTCAAAACGCGAAATCCAAAATAATTTTTTTTTGTCAACTAAGCTATAGATTAATTGGTCATAAGACTTTCTTGGTAAGAAGAAGATCTTGTATTCGAGACTTCTCAATGACAAAATAAGAGTCTCAAAGCTCTCCACCACACAAAGCTACAGATGTGGGTGCTTCGACAACAGGACCCCTGAAGCAGGGATGGCTCGTCCTAAGTTTAATAAGTCTAGCTCCATCCAAAAGTTAGAGTTATGCCCTAATTCCTAAGTTCCCAAAAAAAAATCAAAATTAAAATAAAAAGTTCTTTTTATTTTATTGCATCAATTAATTAAAAACCAAAAATACCCAAAACTAGAAAACTCATGAATAAGTTTTTTATTTTCTCTTGTTTTGGATGTATTTCTTTCTAATTATGCATTTTCTCATATTTTGAAATTTGTATCTTTTCCATGGATATTGGCTCTTTTTTTTTTTTTAAATACTTTGATGAAAGTTACTGCTTTGGTGGCTGTACTAGCACTGTGGAAGACAATCTGAATTTTTTTCTTATTAAATTTAAATAAAAATATTTTTAAAGAAATAACCAAGATTCCTATAAAATTTACATTTGAACTTAATATAAAAATGAAAGATTTTGAGGAAATATTGTCTTATATTCTAAGAAATCAAAATCAAAATAAAAAATTCTTTTTATTTTATTGCATCAATTAATTAAAAACCAAAAATACCCAAAACTAGAAAACTCATTAATAAGTTTTTTATTTTCTCTTGTTTTGGATGTATTTCTTTCTAATTATGCATTTTCTCATATTTTGAAATTTGTATCTTTTCCATGGATATTGGCTCTTTTTTTTTTTTTAAATACTTTGATGAAAGTTACTGCTTTGGTGGCTGTACTAGCACTGTGGAAGACAATCTGAATTTTTTTCTTATTAAATTTAAATAAAAATATTTTTAAAGAAATAACCAAGATTCCTATAAAATTTACATTTGAACTTAATATAAAAATGAAAGATTTTGAGGAAATATTGTCTTATATTCTAAGAAATCAAAATCAAAATAAAAAATTCTTTTTATTTTATTGCATCAATTAATTAAAAACCAAAAATACCCAAAACTAGAAAACTCATTAATAAGTTTTTTATTTACTTTTGTTTTGCATGTATTTCTTTCTAATTATGATTTAGAAACAAAAAGTTGAAGAAAGGATAAATGTTAAACAAAAAGTTGAACAAAATGTTTAACTTTTTGGGAATTAAGTTGAAGAAAGGATTTACTTGACGTAGTTGAACAGGTTCAACAGGAACGGAATTTTGAACGTCCAATATGGGAATGCCAACACATGCCCTAAGCTAGCTCTCTCTAGAGTTTAATTTAAACAAAAAGTTGAACGTCTTCACAATTTTGTTCCCATATTGGACAACAGCTGTTTCATTTTTATGCACACCTGTTTCCGTATCTTTCACACTACTGTATATACAGTAGTTTCCCTATGCATGCCTATAGCAACTAGTTTCCCTACATGGAAGTTTCACAGAAGTGCACAAGGTTTCTTTCACCACACCACTCTCACAAGTAGTTTTATATAACCTGCCCAAAACGCTCAAAACACCTCCACCTCCAACTTTTCCATTCATCGAAATATTTTTGTTCCTTTCTTTTACAGAATGCACACACAACACCTCTAATAACCTTAGTTATCCAATATTCTAAATCATTTTCTTAAATCATTTTTATGCACACCTGTGAAACTTCTATGAAAGAGAGGATAGTTTGCCTATATACAGTAGTTGTATATACAGTATATAGGGGTGCACTTGTAGGTGGAAGAGAGGAAGTTTCACAGAAGTGCACAAGGTTTCTTTCACCACACCACTATAAGCGGTGTTTCGAGCGTTTTGGGCAGGTGTGCATATACCAACTTCCTCTCTTCCACCTCCAACCAATCTTCCCGCCTTCAAAGGTACCAATTTTCCATTCATCTAAATATTTGTATTCCTTTCTTTTACAGAATGCACACACAACACCTCTAACAACCTTAGTTATCCAATATTCTAAAAACATAGATTTATAAGTTTATTGACTTTATAAATCTATGTTTTTATAAATTTTATTAACTTATAAATCTATGTTTTCATAAAGTTAATAAACATATAAATCTATGTTTTCATAAAGTTAATAAACTAATAAATCTATGTTTTTATAAAGTTTATTAACTTATAAATCTATGTTTTCATAAAGTTAATAAACTTATAAATCTATGTTTTTATAAAGTTAATAAACTTATAAATCTATGTAAAGTTAATAATGAAGTGCAAACGAAAAATTGAAAATAGATTATTGTTTGATAAAATTGTAATTATGATAGACTGAAACCTTTTAAAATTGTCAAACGAAAAAACCAAACCCCTCTTATTCTTATATCTTATAACAGTATATACCCCTTTTGGGGGGAATTTTTAAACAAGTACAATATATCCTAAATCATAATAATTCAGATTAAGAAAGCCACAAAATTGAAGCATCCACAGTGTTATATTACGATGGTTGCTTCACCTCCGCCGTAGTTTGTTCCAATAATGTGCTTCCAGAGGCGGAAGATATATGAAGCAGCGGTCTTAGATAAGAGGTAAAACCATTTAACCATAAACATGATAAAGTTGAGGGAAAAATAGATGATGAGAAAGATAATCCAAATGATGAATACAAATAACTCCAAAGAGCGTGGAAGCAAGACTGAAACTAATGAAGCAGACGCCAGAGATCCAGAGAAGAGAGCAAGATAAGCAGAAACTTTGGAGGGAATAGTAAGATTTGTGGGGTGAAGTTGAGATGTGATATTGTTGAAATAGTAAGCAAAGCAGTAGATCAATATGCCGAATAGAAACGCCAACATGTTGGGTAGGTGTGTCTCAAATGGTGACTTATTTGAGGCTTGGCAGTGGAGCTGGAGGACAGCAAGTAGCACCGGAATCAGAAATAAGAATACAGTATGCCATGGAACTAAGCTGCACAACACAGAGAGAGAAAGAGACGAGGTTTGGCTGTTGAAAGAAAAAGAAAGAAAGAGGAGAAATGAGAGTGGTAAATAGTAAAGAAACCTTTGAGGGTCGGCTACAAGAAGGAGGGGGTACTTGGAGTTGAGATATTTGCTTGTCTTGATGATCCTGCCTCTGCGAATTGCGAGTGCTGAAGGAAGGGCAACTCTCTTCACCTCATTCACCTCCATATGCCTTCTTCTCATTCTTGTCTCTCAACCAGGATGATGGCTACTGGATCAAGGACTCGGGCATTTATTACTTGGAAGTTGAGAGGCGTGTGTTGGCATTCCCGTATTGGAAGATGAGAGGCAAACGTCAACTGATTGGAACATCAATATGAAAATTCAAGATATCTCCAATCTGATTTATAAGTTTACTAACTATATGAAAACATAGATTTATAAAGTTTATTAATTTTATGAAAACATAGATTTATAAGTTAATAAACTTTATTGAAACATAGATTTATAACTTCATTAACTTTATGAAAACATAGATTTATAAGTATATTACCTTTATGAAAACATAGATTTATAAAGTTTATTAACTTGATGAAAACATAGATTTATAAAGTTTATTAACTTGATGAAAACATAGATTTATAAGTTAATAAACTTTATAAAAACATCGATTTATATGTTTATTAACTTTATGAAAACATAGATTTATAAGTTTATTAACTTTATGAAAACATAGATTTATAAGTTAATATACTTTATAAAAACATAGATTTATAAGTTTATTAACTTTATGAAAACATAGATTTATAAGTTAATAAACTTTATAAAAACATAGATTTATAAAGTCAATAAACTTATAAATCTATGTTTTTAGAATATTGGATAACTAAGGTTGTTAGAGGTGTTGTGTGTGCATTCTGTAAAAGAAAGGAATAAATGGAAAAGTGGTACCTTTGAAGGCGGGGAGATAGGTTGGAGGTGGAGGTGCTTCGAGCTAAAGGATGATGAGTATGTAAAGTTAGGTGCTTCAGATTGCATCGCTATTTATAGACGTAATATGAAAGTAGTTCGCATGAGAAATTGAGAATGATATGTAAATTTCCAGGAACCTGCTGATACTTAAACGAGCAAAATCATAGATAGAGACAAAAGGATCCAGGGAGGTCTGATAGTCAAATACTTGATTAGCAACTGACATCACTGTACTGTAGAAGTGATGAGTACCAACTAGTTTTTTATGAGTATATATAGTACCTGATTAAAAAATGTCATTGCGACCAAGGACCTTGTGATAAATTAAATAATTTGTGTTTGTCCATGATGACTCCATGACTATGACTAAGTAATGCGAAGCAAATCCATAGTTCTCCGGCGCACATGTTACTTGTGTGTGTCCATAAAAATTAGAATAAGTGCATCCAAAATATATATGTGAGGATATATATAGGATGAAATTACTTGGAAAACGATGTTTGCTCGTAACGAATATGTCACGCCGGCGGATATTGTTTGTATTGGATTTGGATCTAGTCATGTCACTTGAATCATGTTGCTCAGATCTGAGCCGTCCATTCCATTAAAGCTCATTTCAACCATTAAATATTAATGTGTTTTAATGGTTGAAATGATCTTAAATAGAATAGACAGCTTAGATCTAAGCAACATAACTCCAGTTAACATGACTGGATTTCTTTCCGTTTCTATTTCCTTTTCTTTTATTCGCCCCTCACCTCACGTTTCTTCTAAGCGCGTGCCTTTCTAAAATCATCTCACTTTGGACACGTGGCTAAATTATTAACATGCACACATCATAGTAAGTGGACCCTACGATGTATCTCCACCTTGTATGTTTATATCAAACGTTTGATTTGCTTTCCATCACTTGGTCATAGAGTCATCGTGGACAAACACAAATTATTTAATTTACCACAAGGCCGTTGGTTGCAATGACATTAATGGAGCAAAGCATGAGTTCATAAGAGAACCAAAGGCAAAAATCATCGGATATCGTAGCCCTCTTAAGAAAAGCGCCGACTTTAGGCAAATTTTGCTTGGGCACCCCTCTTTCTCTCTCTTAGACCAGATTGGAGTAGTGTTGTCATTCCCACATTGGAAGGTGAGAGTCAAAGGACAATCAAATTTTCCTTGGCGCCACAAATTTTGCTTTGGGCACCAAGACGAGCAAATATCTCAAAATCCAAGTACCCCCTCCTTCTTGTAGCCGACCCTCAAAGGTTTCATTACTATTTACCACTCTCATTTCTCCTCTTTCTTTCTTTTTCTTTCAACAACCAAACCTCATCTCTTTCTCTCTCTGTATTGTGCAGCTCAGTTCCATGGCATGCTGTATTCTCATTTCTGATGCCGGTGCTACTATTTAAAACATCCAATGACTTAACTAGTTTTGCGTGTAGTAACCACTAACCCTAAAAGTAACTCAAAAAGTAACCACTAATCCATGACAACACTAATCCAGTCTGGTCTAAGAGAGAGAGGGGTGCCCAAGAAAAATTTGCCTCTCAACTTCCTTCACTCCACCTCTGTTTTGCTTTTTTCATATGTATTTGCTTTTTCATAAAGTCAAGGTGCAGAAATGAGCAGGATGCAACTGAGAAAGACACATTTGGCTTACTTGTGATGATGCACATGAGATTAGATATGGGTATATATAAATGAGCTATTGGCTTGTAACAGAACAGAACATGCAGTTAAAAATAAAAAAAAGGGTTTTTGATAGCCAATAAACTCCCACTAGATAAAGGCTTAAAAACCATATTTAACCATTCATAAATCGCATTCAGTTTTGGAATTACTAGATGCCACTTCAATCTTCCTTTCCCTCTTTAATTTTGGCAAGGAGTGTTGAAGGAACAAAAGGGAGGGACAGGGTGGATAATGAATAAGACTAAGAGGAGTCGAGGAAAGGAAGGGAAGCATATATGAATGGACCTTGAATCCAACCCGAGTAGGAGTTTCTTAATACAAAATCAAGCCTGTTGGCACATGAATAAAATGATTTTTCGGGTATTATAAAGTCTATACAACTCACTGTTACTTTACTTTGATCATATATTACCAAACGCTGTGGTCCCACATTTTCCATCACTAATCTACTAAGTACCAAATTGCCCCCCCTCCCTATCTGTCTCACTCACACATTGATGATGAGGTTATCACTTATCAGTCGTGATTGCAGAACTTTTTCCATAATCAAAAGAGAAAAAATGGAAAGATTTAAAAAAAAAAAAAAAATTCATACGAGCTACTTAATTAATCTTATATACAAAGAAAGCATTTTGTTGGTTTGACCCACAAATAATACGATGAAAGCCCAGTAACCGTACTTTACACAAACATTTTAAGTTATTTGGACATATATATAATGTAGAATGGAAATGGTGCGTATATAACTGAAATTCATGTACCGTACTTATTTCTTGAAATTCTGAGACTAGAATCTCTCTATGTTATGCTTATAATTTGTGTTTTAACTTTTATGTCATTGTTTTCTTTATGGAATGGTCCCATCACTACGCGCATTCCCCTGTACGTGCTTAAATTGGACTATTTTAATACGTGCATCCTGGGGTGAACAATATATATCAAGCTATGATTTGGGGTCCAAAATGAAAATTACGGTCTTACCTTGGCCGCTTGCTTCCTTGATGTTTCACTAATTGTGACAATTGTTTTGACCAAAGTATCCTTTTGCGCTGATTTCCACTATCCAAAATAATATTTTACTCTTTTTCCTCCAATTTATTTGGCACACAAAAATTTAAATAGAAATCTTATCCAAATTATTAGGATATCTTCTGATAATAAAATAGGATTAAATATTTTTGAATAGTTTATTGAAATTCTTAAATTTAAACTTCATAACTTACAACCCTTTTTCTTACAGATGATTGGTTTGTGCAAATGGCAGAGGATCTCTATTGGTATTAATGGCAAACTTACAGTGGGTAGTAAACTAGCAAATTATACAATGGAGAACCAAATGAAAATCCATCTCTATAACAACCTATGCATTTCCAAGTTCTAAAACACGAACCAAACAATATCTCAGCTATTTATTTTTAGACCTATGAAATAAATAAATTTAAAAGTATAATATTAAAATAAATAAATAAATTCAAAATATACATTCAATTAACCCTTGATTCCTCAACATAATGGCAAAACAAATTAAAAAAGCACATACTTCATGGCTAATTAATTTTAATAACGTATCTTTTGAACTTTTTCATTTCAGTATCTTACATGCAAATATAAGCGTGCTTCAAGGAAACTTACAAATCTTTGTTGCCAAAATCAGAAGCACGCTCTGTGTCTTACACGTGTCATAGGTCACGGAGGGTTCAACCATTGGCCCAAGTTGTTGAGGTTGTTGGGTGACTATTACCTTGGTGCACCTTGTTGCCTTGGTCCGGAACACGCATGAACCCATATTGGGTGGGTTCGGATTCTGCTGTTGGGTTTTCAGGTGTNAATAACGTATCTTTTGAACTTTAATTCATTTCAGTATCTTACATGGAAATATAAGCGTGCTTCAAGGAAACTTACAAATCTTTGTTGCCAAAATCAGAAGCACGCTCTGTGTCTTACACGTGTCATAGGTCATGGAGGGTTCAACCATTGGCCCAAGTTGTTGAGGTTGTTGGGTGGCTATTACCTTGGTGCACCTTGTTGCCTTGGTCCGGAACACGCATGAACCCATATTGGGTGGGTTCGGATTCTGCTGTTGGGTTTTCAGGTGTAAGACACACTTCTGAAAGACCCGTGTAATAAGACAAATTTTGAACTGAGGAGCTTCAAGGAAACTTCCACATCTCAATTCGAAGAGGCAGGATCATCAAGACAAGCAAATATCTATATATATACAGAAGCCAAACCTGTACGAGTAACCGAACAGGAATGGGATTCAAGCGTTTTTATATTTCCATGTATGCATAGCTATAGCCTTTTCCTTGAACTCAACCTTCAAACAGCCATAAAACGAAAACCTCCATAATCAGGTGAATGAGAAGAAGGCGTATGGAGTTGAATGAGGTGAAGAGAGGGCTCGCAATCCGCAGCGGCAGGATCATCAAGAGAAGCAAATATGTCCTTCTTGTAGCCGACCTTCAAAGGTTTCTTTACTATTTACCACTCTCATTTCTCCTCTTTCTTTCTTTTTCTTTCAACAACCAAACCTCATCTCTTTCTCTCTCTCTGTTGTGCAGATCAGTTCCATGGCATGCTGTATTCTTATTTCTGATTCCGGTGCTACTTGCTCTCCTTCAGCTCCACTGCCAAGCCTCAAATAAGTCACCATTTGAGACGCACCTACCCAACATGTTGGCGTTTCTATTCGGCATAATGATCTACTGCTTTGCTTACTATCTCAACAATATCACATCTCAACTTCACCCAACAAATCTTACTATTCCCTCCCAAATTTCTGCTTATCTTGCTGTCTTCTCTGGATCTCTGGCTTCTGCTTCATTAATTTCAGTCTTGGTTCCACGCTCTTTGGAGTTATTTGTATTCATCATTTGGATTATCTTTCTCATCATCTATTTTTCCCTCAACTTTATCATGTTTATGGTTAAATGGCTTTACCTCTCATCTAAGACTGCTGCTTCATATATCTTCCGCCTCTGGGAGCACATTTTTGGAAGAAACTAGGGCGGAGGTAGAGCAAGAGCAACCATCATAATATAACACTGTGGATGTGGAGAAACATTTTGCAGAATCCAATACCATCTTCTTGTTAACAACCCTTCAACTCCAACAGGGCCTAGGGCATGAATTAGATTACGTGTTAATTAGATTCTCTTTATATCTCTGTGTCCATAAAAATTATAATAAGTGCATCTTCTCATATGTGAGGATATATAGGATGAAATTACTTGGAAAACTGATGTTTGCTTGTAATTTAGGATATATTGTACTTGTTTAACAATTCCCCCCAAAAGGGGTATATACAACATAAGATATAAGAATAAGAGGGGTTTGGTTTTTTCGTTTGACAATTTTAGAAGGTTTCAGTCTATCATAATTACAATTTTATCAAACAATAATCTATTTTCACTCAAAGAAATAATGATCTATCCAAAACAGCATGCCATATTGACCGAGATTCAACGGACTGTCTATTTGGTATTTTCCTTGAGTTTAGGTAAGAAAAGATTCTACTCATATTTTTTTTAAAAAAAAAAAAATATCAATGACTATGCATTAGATGACAGAAGTGCATATGATTGTTTGTACAGAAAGGGAATATTAAGTGTTGTATAATAGTCAATTGGCAATTAAGGTTTTGAGCCTTAGACCAGCCGCCTAATGCTATTTGATAGAACTAAGGAAAAGTGCCGTACAAAGGGAAAAATGGATAGAATTGGATATATATAAATTGATTGTGTACGTAGAGAGAAAAAAAAATGATGAATGAATAGGACATAAGATAAAAATAATAGGTAACAGAGAGGCAAAGGAGTGGGGATAAGGTCCATAAGGATGAATGAATGGAAAATGGAACAAGTGAAACAGAAAAGGTTCTACTCATATTTAAAAATACGATACGAGTCATACGACGACCCGTCCACGTAGCGTCGATTTGAATCTTTTTATACACGTAAGCGTCACTGTACACCTGTCAACACTGATTGAAACCGAGTTAATTTTCTGATTTGTGAAGAAAAAACTAGGATGAATGTCACTGTACACATAAAGTTGTATGCAAAGTACAATTTTTTTTTTATTATAGTATTATATTTATCGCTACTTTATTTCACAATTATGAATGTCCAACAACATTTATATGAAATAAAAATCACGACTTAAAACATCCAATGACTTAACTAGTTTTGCGTGTAGTAACCACTAACCCTAAAAGTAACTCAAAAAGTAACCACTAATCCATGACAACACTAATCCAGTCTGGTCTAAGAGATAGAGAGAGAGGGGTGCCCAAGCAAAATTTGCCTATGGAAGTTGGCGCTTTTCTGAAGAGGTCTACAGTCTCCAAGCAAAATTTGCCTCTCAACTTCCTTCACTCCACCTCTGTCTTGCTTTTTTCATATGATGATGCAACTGAGAAAGACACATTTTGGCTTACTTATGATTATGCAAATGAGATTAGATCTGGCATATATAAATGAGCTATTGGCTTGTAACAGAACAGAACATGCAGTTAAAAAAAAGAAGAAGGGTTTTTGATAGCCAATAAACTCCCACTAGATAAAGGCTTAAAAACCATATTTAACCATTCATAAATCGCATTCAGTTTTAGAATTACTAGATGCCACTTCAATCTTCCTTTACCTCTTTAATTTTGGCAACGAGTGTTGAAGGAACAAAAGGGAGGGACAGGGTGGATAATGAATAAGACTAAGAGGAGTCTTCAACTTAGAGGAAAGGAAGGGAAGCATATATGAAATTCTACGTTTCTTCTTGTTTTCTTCTTCCTCAGCTACATGCATGGTGGGTTTATGGGCTATAATCAAGTTAATGGAGTGATGGAACTCACAGCTTCATTTCCTTGCTTCACCAGAACAAGAGATTAAAAAATTAGAGAAAACCTATATGCTCATTAAAAGTACAATATCATCCAAAGCAGGATGTAATGTTGTAAAATATTAGAAAATTAAAAGGAAGGCTGTCAAAATCTAGACTTTTCCTCAAATATCCCCTCCTGCTTTCATCCCCCTTCTTTTCTCTTGCCATTCTCAGCCACCACGTTTATGCACCATTAGTAATAATAGAATGTCGTCAGTTAATATGGAAGAGTCAGTAAATCTTCTCCAGTTCCGATCCCATTCCATGCAGAAATTTTACAGCTTAAAGTCAGATAAAATGATAGCTTCAAAGAACTAATAGTTGGCCAAGACTTTCTCAGCTCAAGCCTACCCACCTTTTAAAAGCCAGGGCTGCTTCCCTTTTGTTTAGTTGTGTTTCTGTCTGAAATTTCGGAGCCTTGCCTTTATATAGCGTTTTATGATACTTTAAGAAGAGCATTCGGTATTTGCACTTGTCAACAAACATGTTTCCTTTTTCCATCATCTGAACAACTTCATTGGCTCTAATGAAGAATCCACTCCTCAAAAATGTATATAAACAGAATCTAGAAGTTCCTGATCAAACTTCATTGAGATTGAAGAGGCAAGAGCTTTCATCTCACCCCACAGCTCTGTTACCTCCAGATATTTCCCTCCAATAGCAGCATACCCAGTGACCATAGAATGGAATGTTTGTGCATTTGGTGTATGGCCTAGACTCCTCATCTTTTTCAGAGCCTTTTAAGCATCTTGCGTCAGTCTCTTCTTACTGAAAAAGTGGATTACATTATTCCAGTTTTTGTTACGCTACATAAAGAAATAGCATTTTTATGAATGTCACATATTATACTAGAGTTGCGTGATTCTATTTCTTAAAAAATTGAAAAAGACAGTCACACAACTTGGGAGTAGTGTGACACTTGAAAAAATGTTACTCTTAAGTAGTGTGACACAAGTCACGCTATACTGGTAGTAACATGACACTCATAAAAATTTATTTTTTTGTGTAGTGTGATTACATTTATCCTAAAAACTATATCATTTATGTAAATAATTTGCCCACTACTTCATTTTAATAAATAGTTTAATAAAATATATATATATATATATATATATATA
>QAOA01005271.1:161308-175918 GCA_003255065.1 Cercis canadensis
TTTTTTTTTGTTTCTACTTTCTACCATTAACTTCTAATAAACACGTTTTTTTCTTAATCATTCAATATAAAATTGAAGATGTAAACTTCGATCTCGATCTCTGTTTTTTCAATGTGAAAACTTCATTCATCAAAATATTAATCCAATTATGAGGAGCCAAATTAGAAAATGTTTAAATGGAGCCTTCTAAAATTTCAAAGAATTTAAAATTGTTGATTGCTAAGTTAACTTTTTACTTAGCACACATCTTGATTTTAATGTTATAGCAAAAATCTCAAAAAATTGAGTCAAAGAGAAAATGTTGAGAAATTTTCTGAATTCATTAAAAATTTGTACAGAGAAAATAATTCAAAATTAACATTTCAATTATACTAAAAAAATATAATTCATTATACAAATGCCTCATCCAAACATAGAGTAAATTTATTGAGGTAAGACATCCCCTTTCTTCTGAAAGTAACTTGCTATTGTTTCACTAGTACGACTAAGTGTGCAGCAAAAGCATTGAAATATTTCTTTAAATTCTTGGTAGGATTTGAAGAGAAGCCTCACAAAACAAATGGTCCATGATATGAATGTGAACCATCCCAAAGGTGGGAGCAAGATTAACATATGCAAGATCAGAACCAAAGCTCCCAATAATGGAGTAAATCTTTTGATGATTGGAAGGTAAATGTGGTTATAGACTTCCCAGGTAAATTCAGTTGCCAGTCCCATGGAATAAGCTAACAGAGTGATATAAATTGCCACCATGGTGCCTCTATACTCGTCATATGGAGATACCCTTTTGAATTGGTATTTAACTTGGAGATGAGAACTGAATGTAGCCATGAGAAAGCATATAATAGTATGCAGCGGTGTTGGAAGATACACTCCTTGCCATTTTGAACTGTAATCACAATAAAATAAAATTTGAATTAGCTTTGGAAAAATTGAGTTCTTTGTCTTTTTTGTCCATTGAAAAAAAAAAAAAAAGAGTTATTTGTAATCACATTGAATTAGCTTTATTTTTTTTTTGTCAATATTCTTCAAAAAAATAAATTGAGCACTTGATACTTTATTATAGAGGTTTTGTGTTCAAATTTCATTGGAATTTTGAAATAAGATAAACAAAACTATTGTTAGAGATGTCAAAACGGCTGGTCCACCCCAACCTGTCTCAACCCACCAACAAATGGGGTGAGGTGGGCTAGCCAGCCATTTTGGCGGGCTTAGGAAACTTCAACCCAACCCAACTCACTTTTGGGTTATGGGTTAGGCGGGTCAATCTACCAAAACTAAAAAAAAAATAAAAAATAGCAATAGTGCATTAAATTTGATGTAGAATGGATGTACAAAATGACATATGATAGCAAATGATTGAAGATTTAGCTCTTTAGGACAATGTTCATATTTAAGGATTTGATAGTTTTAGTTAAGGATTTTTTATTTGTCTTTTTTATTTTTATTTTTAGGAAACAAGAAAAACAAATCCAATGGATCAACCCGACCCGTCATAACCCGCAAATCAAATGGGACGGGCTAAAATAACCTGCTTTTAAACGGGCATAAATTATATGAACTCAACTTACCCAATTTGCATGACGGGTTAGACCAACCCGACAGGTCCAACCCAATTTAACACCTCTAATTATTGTGTAACCTCTAATGAAAAATGTTACATTTTCGTGCAATTTATGGTCCAGATTTTGATACAAAATTTGGTCTCAAGATTTGATTCCAAATCTCAAAAACCTCCCTAACTATAAAAAATTGGTGTATGACTCTTAGGGGTTTGAATTTCAAGAATATAGAAAACATGAAAATAGAGAGAGATAAAAAAAAAAAAAAAATACAAGGTGTTTAATACAAGTAAGGACACCGTTTAGATGTATAGCTGACAGAGTGAGAACAGAGCAAGTAGGGATGTAGAAGACAATGACTTTTGAGAAATCTACAGTGTGCATTATAAGTGGTAGAAGCTGTAGGCGTAATCTGCTGTAGCTGCTATCTATTGTGCATAGTTAGCTGATGTTTAGTAGTTGTGGCTGTCCATGTTGTAGCCATTTAGGTGCACAGATGAGTACACAAGTATAGCACTGGATAAGCAGCGTTATGGGTAGGCTCAAATTTAGATGTAGCAGTACTAACAAGCGTGTAAGTCAGCTGGTAAAGGACTGTTCTAGCTTAATTAGGGGTCTCGGGTTCAAGCCCTTGGAAATGCAGTTGCGTCTGTTAGGAGAGCTTTACCGCCCTTGTGGTCATTCCCAGCTCGAAACCAAATTAGTCGGGCAAAACCCGGACACCGGTGGATAACCAAAAAAAATTTAGATGTAGCGGCGTAAGAAAAAAAGGAGCGAGAGTTGTGTGAAAGTTGCATAGGAGCGAAACAATAAACTGGTCAATGCTTCACTTGACTACATCTATCTTGCTACGGAACATCGGTATGACATTTTTCAAAAAATAAGAGTATGGATACGCCATAAGTATGCTACGTCATATATATAAATTATATATAAATATATACTTATACTCTATCTAAATTATAATTATATACATATATCAAAAAAAATTCACACTTACTCTACCTAAAATAAAAAATTTAATTAAAACTAAAACAGATTTTGAAAATAACCGGTCCCTTCCCCTCTTCCTCTCTCTCTCTCTCAGCCCCTCCCACTGCAACCCCTCCCTCCCTCTCTCTCAGCCCCAGCCCCTGCCCCCGTACCCTTCCTTCCCTCCCTCCCTCCCTCCCTCCCTCTCTCTCTCTCTTCTCCTCTGTCTCAGCTTCCCTCCCCAGCCCCCGCCCCCTCCTTCCCTCCCTCCCTCCCTCTCTTCCCCTCTGTCTCAACTTCCCTTCGGTACCCCACCGCCTCCCTCTCTGCCTTCGTCCCTCTCTCTCAGTTTCCCTTCCTCTCAGCCCCCCGCACCCTCCCTCCCCCCTTCCTTGCCTCCCTCCCGTTTCCGCTCGCGAGACGCTTTTCGTGTTTCCGAAACGTACCCGAAACGGGTACGTCCCAAAAACTGGCGTACCAATGCAACATAGTTGTGAAGTAAAAGTACAATTAGGGTGAAAGTTGCAGAGAACCACAACCGAAGATGGAATCTGATAATGAAGGCGAAGACAGAAGCATGGAGCCAATGAAGTCAAATGAAACCAAATCAAAATTGAAAAGCCACAAAAGAAGAATAGTATAGTACCTTTCAGGAGGGCTAAGATTAATCGAAGACATATCTGGCATTTCCTTCTCACGATACATCCCTTTTCTCTAAAGTGTTTCAACGGAAGTTTGGAGATGATAAACCAGCTGAATCTATATATATATATAGTGTGAAGAAGTATTCTGTGTGCAGTCTACAGTCTACAGTTTTCTTTTCCTTTTTTTTTTTTTTTTTAATAATGGATTTGCCGGCCTTTTGACTAAAAAAAAATATAGTTTTACAAAATATTTACACAAATGAAATAGTTCGAATTTTTTTTTATCTATTTTGAGTAATTTTAATTAAATTAATCAAAGATGCAGATAAAATCAATCGCCTTACTTTGTAAATAACAAGACTCTAAGAATTCTCTATTTTCTCTCTCCTCTCTTTTTCCTCTTCTATCTGCTCTCTCTCCTATTTCCTCTCACGACCACTAGCTACAAGTTGATTTAAATAGGTTCAAGCCCCCTGTATCATCATATACTAAAAAAATAATAGTTGAGCAACTAAAATTGAGGAGTGAAAATACACAAAACACAATCAATCTAAGAATACATAATGCTACATGAACAAACAAACAAACAAAAAAACAAGAGAGAAGGTAATGTTAAATTACATTAGTCTATTTTGTTTTAGGGATCATTAATCATGGCCAAAGGTGGTGTGCGGCACACAAAAACATCCCAAAGGTGGTGTGCAGCACACAAAAACATCCCAAGTATGTAAACCCGAAAATACTCGAGGCAATTTTGCATAACAAAGGGGCTTAATTACATAAGAATCTCACCATTAACGAGTGCAAGTGGTTGATGAGTCAGCAAGATATATATCTCACCTGCAGGTCCTGCACATCCATTAAGTTTTAGATAAGCAATTATCATGTTGATAGTGGACTAGCTTGGCTAAAGAAGCTCCCATACCTCAAGTTTTCTCCCCTTACCACAGACTCGTTTCATCATGCATGTAATAGCACACTCTCTCTCATTTTCTTTGAGCTAAGTTTTAGTTTTACCATAAGAAAAAAGTAGCAAGATAAAAGGACTAAATCTACTTGTTTGGGATGGTAAAAAATGTGAAGGATAAAAATATAGTGTCAAAATAGAAAGACATTCATAGTATCTGATAAAAATATTATGTATCTCAAATTTTTAAATTTCTCTTATTTTTTTTAGAAGGTTTCCATAAAATAAAAAATCAAGCACAAAATATTTAATGTAATTTGAGATGTCTATGTGCATGGAGATCAATTAACAAAAATTATCAACATATTACATGATCATGGGCTAAGTCATTTTAGAGATGTGGTGGGTAAGTAGCTTTGATATTTCAATTTCATATGAAGTTTGCTCCGTCAAAGAAAATGACGTGTTCATATTGTGAGCTTCCATTGTAACACATTAGAAAATACTAGGAAGGAAACAAAGATGAGGCAATGGTTAAGTTCCCTTTTGAGTTGCTCTGCCTTAGCTACAAAACAATGTGCCTCTACCTTAGAGACGTGGTTTTCAACTTCCCATCTCAAGATAATAAATAAACAAATAATTTTTTTTTGAATTTTTATATATATTCACTATTTTAATCGACCACACATGAAATCAAATCAAGTGCAAAGCAAATACAATACTAGCACACTAATTAATTTTTTATTGATCTAATTGTAGAATTTGATTATAAAATAACATAAATAAATCTAATCAAACTCATGCTACAAACAGAATGTGAAGTAAAGTCAATCTAACTAGTAACTAATATTCAAACCACATTTTGCAAATCTTCAAATATAATTAAGACGTGGATTTTACGCGTGGACACCTCACCAGTCACCACAGTTTTTGAAAGTTGAAACCATGGATACAAAATTCAATGGTATTAGTTTTAAACCAGTGGGCTCATACATCAAATCATATTCATCTTTATCGTTCAGACCAGCTTCCTCGAAACAGAACGTTAACCTTCCACTCCCTCAACAGTAATCGCTCATCTCCACGGTTTTTGTTTTGAAATATCTGATTCATGAGTCAATTTAATTGTTTAGTTTTGTCAGAAATTGTTTTTTGGAGGGATCTGTTAAATTCAACAAAACCATGATAAATATTCAGATTAGATTGCTTCAGAGACCAATCTGATTGAGATTAAGTCCAACAAGAAAAAAATCCAACCGAAGCGAAACCCAAACAGAAAACATGAATTGAAGCCAAAATATAAGAAATAAGCACTTGGAAAAGAAAATTGAGAGAATATGCATTTTGGTTTGTGAGATATGGATGTGTGCATGAAGGGATTACGATAAAAAGAAGCACAGGAATATGTATTACCTTTCGGATGAGCTAGCAGTAACTCAAGTCATTACAGGCTTTTCATTGCGTAGCTACTCTTCCTTCAAACTTGAATATATTACTGCTTTATTACAAGACAGATACATGATATTGGAGATTTTTACAACTTTGAGATCTCCAAGTTACGAATATGAAAAACTTCTGGCGACTCCATTGGAAAGACAAAACTAAACGGTCGTGACACAATGAATAATAACAAAATGCTTTGAGCCTAAATAGAATGATAGATTAACCCCTAGGTGTAGTTCAGTTGGCAAACTCAGATTTATGTGGGACGAATCTTAAAATAATGTTAAGAGTTCGAATTGCGTTGGAAGTACTAGTTGTAAAAGTAAAAAACTATCAAATATGTAAGTTGTGTTTAAATCCAAAGTCTTAACTAAAAATATCACAAAAATAAAAAATATAGGCATCACTCAAAAAATATCCAAATTGCTTTTCTGCAACATTAAGTTCATATAGTTATTTAGTGAAATATTCTATTACAATTTGCATTATTCTTTCATCAACAAATAAATTTTGTATATAAAAACGGATATGTGATAAAATTAAGTTTGGTTTTCTTTTTTTTTTTTCTTTAAAAGAAAAAGTTGAAGTGAAACCAATTACATTTAAACTCTATCCCATAATATAGTTTATATAAATATTATAGCAAAACAATTGTGATAGAATTAGAAAAATGTGTTGCCCAAGTGGACGTTGGCGCCAAGTTGGGCTTGTGGAAGTTAAAAAAAAAAAACCAAACAAAATAGACCGAGATTTTCCCCAATAACCGTCCGGTTCACAAAGGAGAAATTTTTGGTCAGATTTTCCCCAAAAACGGTGCCGTTTTGGCACCTGTTTCTAACAGCTAACTATTTCCTCCCTCCCCTCGACCTTCTGCTTCTATTTTCCCAAAATCCATTCTCAAGTCCCTAGCCTAATCTCATAATCTCACTCTCCCTCATTCCCTCTGCACCGAACCTTGGTGGCGTGGTCCCTTTCCGAGGCCGGTGAGGTGAGTACAGATTTTCTCCTTTGTCAATTCGTTCTTGGAGAGCCCATTTGGGAAATCCGAAGCTCCTGGTCAAGGGTTTCATTTGGGAAATGCGTTCTTTGACTCTGATATATAAATGGTGTCTGTTATTCTCTCCTCTGCTCCCTCTCCCATATGCAGCATTGAATTAAGTTTTCTCTGAAGCCTTAAGAAAATTTGTCGTGCCTTTTGTAGTCAAAAGAGTGTACTACGTTCATGTTATATTTGTAGACCAATCTAAAGCATTGTCTTGTGCAATCATGACTTAGGTTGGTAATTCTTTTTGGTTTGATAATTTTTATTGGTGACTACTGGTTTATTGTTAGGTTGGCATTTGGGCCATGTCCTGTTTGTGTTTGAACTGTTTTATATGTTGGAGATCGATCTTCAAAGATCAAATTTTTAGCTTATTTGCTCTCTTTGGTTTTGGAATGCCATCTGGGTGTGCCATTTTTCTTGTTATTTGCTGTGTCTTTTTTCTTCTTATTATATAGCTTCCACTTTAGTTCATGGGCTTGGCTTCTTAAGTTTCTTGTTCTTGGTTTTTTCTTCCTCCTTGTTTCTGAACTATATCACTGCTGATAAGCTTATTGTTCGAAAATTGGAATAGAATTAGTTGTTAGAAAATTGGGTGTACTATAAAGCGATAAAATTTATTCATATATGATTGTATGGAGAGCTTCGTACATCTTACAAAAACACATAGTCATAGTGAAATAGGAGACTACTGGACTACTGTATTTATTTTAGCACTAACCTGCATCCTTGAGACAAGGATTACTAACATAAAGACCATGACTCTTTGACTCGTATAACTTGACAGATTAATGAGTTCCTATAAGGGACACTAGTGCCTTATTTCATGGAACTAGTGCTTAGTGCTTTCTTATATGTAATAGTTTTGTTCCTAGAAAATTCTGAATTAAATTCTAACAATAGTATCCCAGTTTGGGGTGACTTTTGATTTTGCATTTAAAATGAGCAGCACCCTAGAGTCTAGACATGGTATCCCTTTAGTTGGAAATTTAATAGCTGCATTTTATGGAGTTGCCTAATTTTGTGATTAATTATATCATGCAGTAGCATTTCTTGTTGAGTTTATCTGCAAGTTCTGCAGAGGCGTGGTTCCCCACATTCTTGTTAGTTCACATAGGGGAAGTAATGATGAAATTGCTAGTTTTTATGAGTTTCTAGCAAAGCTTGATGAACTTCTGGTGAGCTTCTGTACTCTGCCTTTACAATCCAAATGCATAGAATTTATATGGTAGTTGGGGCCTTCATTATCATTATTGTATGATTGTACTGGTATATGACAATTTAAGTGCTTTTTAAGTCAAATTTATGCTCTTTTAGAAGCTACAGTTTTAAGCCATTATCAGTGCCTTTCTAAAAAAATCCCTAGAATAACCAAACAGGGCCATAATGGTCCTAAATTACTGCTTACGAGCCTCACTAAATAACACTAGTACACATAATAAATTAAACATCTTCCTAATTCAAGTCTGTTTTTATAACAGACATGTGTCTAAAAAATTGTCAAAACATTTACCGCACATCAAAATGCTTCAAACAATGGCCATTACTGAAAAGTAATTCTGCTAATGACTATTGATTAGAATTGAAGAATAATACAAGAAATTATCATTCCTGGCTCCTAATAATAGTCTGAGCTGAATTTGCTACCTTGAGATTAGGTATATGCAAATCTGGAGAACTGTGATTATCAATGCAATTCCCTGTTAGAATAACCAATGAAGAGAAATGTTATTAAATGAATGCTGCCCAATATACATGCATAATAACTTCTCCTGAACTCCTCCCCCCCTTTTCTTTTGTTTCTAAGTAGATAGCTTCTCCGGAACTCAGTATCAATACTAGGAAGAAACTTCATATCGTATATCTAGTACTGGCATAAATTATAAGCCATAGTATAGTTGTGACAAAGATGCAAATGAAATAGTTATAGCATCAAGCAGGAAGAAGCTTTCAGATAGAAGACTGTCATAACCAGAAGCACACTACTGACTGTTGGTTGAATTTTCTTTGAGCATGTAATGGAGACAAGGGGTTGCACACTTCTTGCATAAATTACAACTAAATTATAAGCACACCACTGACTGTTGGTAAATGATGCTAGATGGGCATGTGTACTTCCCCAAATTGGTTTATGATTATGGGTGATAACTTGTGCATTTTACTTATGTATTTGGTTTTGATGGTTTTAAGACTATGTATTTTAATTTTTAAGTTTGAGATTTTCACTTATGAGTGGAGTTTGATGATTTGTTCTTTATCCTCCATGTTTTCCTTTTGAATCTTTAATTTTGGAAAAAGCTTCGGTTAAACCGGTTCGACTGGTATTTTTTGCCACACCGGTTCGCTCACCGATCTGGTTTTTAAAACATTGCCTATAGGAAGACATTGACTTAATTAGGGCCCATCATATTTTTGAGATGGGCTAAATTCACATTAACCAGATTAAGAACTCTTTCAATATTATTTTTTAATTCTTTTAGTAACAATCTATTTTCAACTAAAATACCATGGCAAAAAAACACTCAAAATAATATATTGTAATATCTTACTTCTTTTGAGTTGGCAAAGTTTAGGGTGAAGGGTTTACTATTTTAAGGTCAGAATATGTTAATAGGCTTCAGCAACAACCTACGTAATATTTATAGATTGCCTATTAAAAAGAAATTGCTTGTTGTGAAATTTGAACTTAAGTCTTGTAAGTAAAATAATTTAATCCTTATTAGCTGAATCAACCCGTTTACGTAATATCTTACCTTTATATATAGGTAGTTAGGTAGTATTTAGAATCATGAAACTGTGTAATTAAATACATTAGTGAAAAGAGAAAGTGAAAAATACTCAGTCATCAAACTACGTCAATCCATCTCCTGACAGGGGGATATGCTAGAAGCCTAAAGTTGCAGTTCTACCCGTATTAATCCGCTCGTTTGTTTGCTCTTCAAAGGCTCAAGGCCGCTGCAGCGGTTTCCTCTTGCTGTTACTGCTCTATTGGGGTGAGTCTCCTATAGTCAAGCATTTTGGTTCATTTGTTTTTTTCTTTTTCTTGCAACTGGGTCAGTGGTTCTGTCGGGCAATTTCAGGTTTTCTATGTAGAGTTTATTTTACTACAAAGCTGTAAAGAGTAATTTTTCCTTCTTGGACTGTGTATTATTTGAAGCAACAGTATAGCGAAGACAGTACCTTAGTCTCGCACTCTAGCTGTTTGATGAATTTACTCACAGAGGCACAGAGTAAAAGTCAGTTTCTTATTATAAGGTATTGCCAATGAGATCTCTGGCATGGCTACCAGAATTGCTTTTCCTTCATAATTCGCTTCTGCTGTCAGATTCCATAGAAAATTCACTGTTTGTTTATCATCTTCACTTCTGCAGCCTCAGCAAACCGTGTCATTCTAGCAGATTAACACCGTCAATCTACAATTTTGGTTAACTTTATTCTGAAATTCATCTTAGCAGATTACTGATTGTTCACAATGCTTGCAATACAAAAGCTCAAAAGAGGGCTGGGTCTCCCGTTTAGTTTGAGTTTTGAGGTAGCTAATTACAGTTACAGCATTGCCCGAGTCTCTGGTAATGGTGGCTACCAGTCTACTGTTAAGTTTGTCAGCCCTTCTTCAGCTGCCAAAAGTTTGCGAGCATTTCTACTCGGATTACAGAATGATATCACCCTTCAAGGACTATATTTCTCAAGTATGGCTGATACAATCCTGATCCAGGCTCGAGACCCAGCTAAACTGAGCATGGACATACAAAATGCTATGTATGGGAATCAATTAGATGATACATGGAAGTTTTTTGAGCAGCATATGAACATGGAGGGATTTCCTAGAAAATCTGTTGTCAACAAGCTTCTTACAAGTTTTGTAGAAACCCTTGATGTGCAGTGGCTAGAAAAAGCTTATGGGTTGGTTGAACAGGCTTTCAAGGAAGGTAAACAGAATGTGTTAGAGAAGGAGGTGCTTATATATCTCAGCTTTGGTCTTGCCAAAGCTGGACTACCAGTTCCTGCATCAACTGTTTTGAGAAAGTTGGTAGATATTGGGCAATTTCCCCCAGTCACTGCTTGGTCTGCAGTTTTGGCCCACATGTCACAAACAGCAGATGGAGCTTACCTTGCTGCTGAGTTGGTTCTTGAGATTGGTTATTTGTTACAAAATAATAGAGTGGATCCACGTAAAAAGAGCAATGCACCTTTGATAGCAATGAAGCCTAATACCACTGTTTTTAACATTGCCTTGGCAGGGTGTCTCTCCTTTGAGACAACTAAGAAAGCAGAGCAGCTTCTTGATACGATGCCTAAAATTGGTGTCAAAGCTGATGCTAACTTACTGATAATAATGGCACATATATATGAGAGGAATGGTCGAAGAGAGGAGCTTAAAAAGCTGCAAAGGCATATAGAGGAAGCTCCAAATCTTACTGATATTCAGCTTCGACAATTCTATAACTGTTTGCTCACATGCTATTTGAAATTTGGGGATCTAGATTCCGCGTTAAAGATGGTTTTGGAAATGCTTAGGAAAGCAAAGGAAGCAAAAAACTCTCTTGCAGTAGCCAAATTTATGACTAATATGGCTGAAATTGGTAAAGAATATTCTCCTAGACTGACTTCTATGCAAAGTTTGAGCAACAGTAAAGATTCAGATTGTTTAGAGAATAGCGAACAAATAAGAAACTCTATCATATCTTTTGAAGAGTTATCTCAAGATCGAAATTTCTTAAAATTTGAATCAGAGGCAAAGGCTGTTCTTGGTTCTTTGTTGGCTAAGTTGCAGATGCAGGTTGATTTGATTACAACCGAGCATGGTATACTCCAACCAACTGAAAGAATTTATGTGAAACTAGTTAAAGCCTTTCTAGAAGCCGGCAAGACCAAGGATTTGGCAGAGTTTCTTATAAATGCAGAAAGGGAAGATTCACCACTTTCCAACGACTATTCAGCCTTAGTTCATGTCATTAATTCATGCATTTTGCTTGGATGGTTGGATAAGGCACATGACCTTCTTGATGAGATGCGTCTAGCTGGAGTTAAAACTGGTTCATCTGTATATGCCTCTCTTCTAAAAGCATATTGTCAAGCAAATAAACCAGCAGAGGCTACATCACTTCTAAGAGATGCTAGGAAGGCTGGTATACAGCTTGACTCAAGCTCTTATCAGGCAATGATCCAATCCAGGGTGCTTCAGAAAGATACACAGGGAGCACTCCATCTATTCAAAGAGATGAAAGAGGCCAAAATTCCAAGAGTTAGTCAAAAATATTCTGATGTTCTGACTGAAACTGTTCCTGAGAAAGATGAAGCTGGGTTGATGTCAAAGCTATTGCAGGAAATCAAGGAAGGGCAGAGAGTAGATTATGGAGTTCATGACTGGAATAACGTAATCCACTTTTTCAGTAAGAAGAGACTGATGCAAGATGCTGAAAAGGCTCTGAAAAAGATGAGGAGTCTAGGCCATACACCAAATGCACAAACATTCCATTCTATGGTCACTGGGTATGCTGCTATTGGAGGGAAATATCTGGAGGTAACAGAGCTGTGGGGTGAGATGAAAGCTCTTGCCTCTTCTATCTCAATGAAGTTTGATCAGGAACTTCTAGATTCTGTTTTATATACATTTGTGAGGGGTGGATTCTTCATTAGAGCCAATGAAGTTGTTCAGATGATGGAAAAAGGAAACATGTTTGTTGACAAGTACAAATACCGAATGCTCTTCTTAAAGTATCATAAAACGCTTTATAAAGGCAAGGCTCCGAAATTTCAGACAGAAACACAACTAAACAAAAGGGAAGCAGCCCTGGCTTTTAAAAGGTGGGTAGGCTTGAGCTGAGAAAGTCTTGGCCAACTATTAGTTCTTTAAAGCTATCATTTTATCCGACTTCAAGCTGTAAAATTTCTGCATGGAATGGGATCGGAACTGCAGAAGGTTTACTGACTCTTCCATATCAACTGACTACATTCTATTATTACTAATGCTGCATAAACGTGGTGGCTGAGAATGGCAAATGAAAAGAAGGGTGATGAAAGCAGGAAGGGATATTTGAGGAAAAGTCTAGATTTTGACAGCCTTCTTTTTAATTTTCTAATCTTTTACAACATTACATCCTGCTTTGGATGATATTGTACTTATAATGAGCATATAGGTTTACTTTAATTTTTTTTTGGATAATTGTGCACTAGAATGAATATTTTTTGTAAGTTATCAATTGCCATATAAGGTAGAAAACAAAAAGACCTTGAAGAATGATGGTCTTGTGCATGGCGACTTAACAAGATCAAATATGTTGATCAAGAATGGTACCAATCAGCTTGTAAGTTCACTTTGTTTTTATATCTTCTTAGGACTGATGATCTCCGTTAGACTTTCTCAAGTTTGTGATATGAGAAATATTGCTAACCTGTCAGGTCCTTATTGACTTTGGTCTGAACTTCACTTCAACCCTACCAGAAGATAAAGCTGTTGATTTGTATGTACTGGAAAGAGCCCTTCTTTCAATGCATTCTTCTCGTGGGAACGTGGTAAGCCAATTTGTCCTTTTAATTTTGTCGATGATTCATTGATTGTTAAGGAGACAAAGAGAAGGATTTATATATTTGTCTATTGTATTACGAGAGAATATTAGGAACCTCGCATGCTTGCTGCGCACCGCAAGTCATCAAAGCAGTGGTCTTCCACGTTTTACAAGCTTGTTCAAGGTGCCACCTTTAATCTTACTTGTTTGAAATTAAGACTGTCATGATGTGCGCTTGTATTCATACTTCACAACTTGTTGCAGTGCTACAAAGAGGATGGAAGAGGACCATGGTTGGATGATTCTTTCTCAGTTTTTTTTTCTTTATTGAGGTAAAAAGAAAATGGAAAGATGTTGTAGACTAATGGATGTTATGAATGTAATTTGTATTGCTAGTAGTAATATAGTAGACTAATGAATGTTATGAATGCTTTGGCCATGTCAAGGAAGTAAGGGCTAATTGACCTAAATAATGTATTTTTTGAATTTATTTGTTTCAATATTTTACTTTTAAACTTATTTACTTCAATATCTTACTTTTAAATATTTCAATATTTTTTAAAAAAAGCAGTGAGAGGAGGAGACACCATTGGCGTCACCCAATAGGAGACTCCAATGGCGTCACCTATATATCTGAATTAACTAAACCTTCCAATTAATTTAAATTGATATCGATGATTTTTTCTTTTGGAAGTCCCCATATTTCAGTGGGAATGTTTTCTGACGAGTTATTGTTGTGAATCTTTTTGCCTGTGAGCTTGTTATGAAGCAAGAGCAGAGCATCCATCTTTCCCTTTTGCACATATCTGGTGGAATAGAACCATTTAAGACTCATCAATGTAATTAAACTCAGCCCGAGAGCCAATCATACGAGGAGGAAGAGGCTCTCTCAATCTCTCTGTATAAAGCAGTGTTTGAATTCAAATTTGCCTAAAAAAATTGTTTTCATAGAGATTAGTGACGTCAATGACGTCTATTATTGGATGACGTCATTGATGTCACTACTCTGATTATTTTTTAAAAAATTATTAAAAATTTAAAAGTATAATATTAAGATAAATACATTTAAAAATACGGGGATTTTATGATACTACGTAAATATGTCATACTACATTGACGTGGCGAACATACATAATTTTTATATTTTATTATATATAAAATATAATTTATTTAATTTTTTAAATAAATTTAAAAATAGTTAATTTGTACATATATCATTCATTTATTGGTTATTCTTGTATAATATGACATACTACATAAATACTAAAAATATCTAAGAAACCTCCTTAAAAATATAATATTAAAATAAATAAATTTAAAAAATATATTATTTATATTAATTAATCCTTAATTTCTCAACAACAACAAAGAAGCACTTTTAAACCTTTTCATTTCAATATCTTACTTTTAAATATTTTAATAATTTATTTAAAAAGTTGCTGTAGGAGGTGACGGACGCCACTGGCATCACTCACAAATTTATCTCACCTTCTGTTTCTCTTCCATGATCACGTGCTGCACATGCCCCCCC
>QAOA01005271.1:176272-321777 GCA_003255065.1 Cercis canadensis
AACCCCAAACTCAAAAATAAAACTCTAAATCTTAAATTCAAAACCCTAACCCCAAACCCTTAAACCACAAACTTCAAACTCTAAACCCATACCCCAAATCCTAAACTCAAAAAAAACTTCAAACCTTAAACTTCTAACCCTAAACCCCAAACCAAAAAAAAAACTCTAACTCCTAAATTTTAAATCCTAAACCCATAATCCAAATCTCTAAACCCTAAAGTCAAAAATAAAAATCCAACCCTAAACCCCACATCTTCAACCCCAAATCTCAAACCCTTAATCATAAATCCTAAATCCAAATCCCAAACTCCAACTCCTAACCCTAAACCCAAATGCCGTTTTGACTCCCGAAACGATGGAATTTGGCTAAAATCACGCGATATGCGAGCCATGCTCGCATTTTGGTCAAAAGGCCATTTCTACTTGGAAAAGTGTACTCCTGTAAAAAAACATACATTGTTGACTTTTCTGGTCAACTTTGGGTGTTCCATTTATGCAATGAATTTTCACTCATTCTACACTACATCATGGTAGAAATGCAGCATAAATCGAGCGTCGCATCACTTGAGTTTAGCCAAATTCTATCATTTCGGGAGTCAAAACTGTATTTGGGTTTAACGTTAGGAGTTTGGAGTTTGAGATTTAGGGTTGAAGATGTGAGGTTTAGGGTTGAATTTTTATTTTTGACTTTAGGATTTAGGGTTTAGGGATTTGGATTATGAATTTAAGATTTGGGGTTTGAAATTTAGGAGTTAGAGTTTTTTTTTGGTTTGGGGTTTAGGGTTAGGAGTTTAAGGTTTAAAGTTTTTTTTTTAGTTTAGGGTTTAAGGTATGGGTTTAGGGTTTGGAGTTTGTGGTTTAAGGGTTTAGGGTTAGGGTTTTGAATTTAGGATTTGGAGTTTTATTTTTGAGTTTGAGGTTTAGGGTTAGGGATTTGAGGTTTAAAATTTGAGTTTAAAATTAAGGGTTTAATATTTGAAGTTGAGGATGTGGGATTTAGGGTTTGGAAGGGGTGAAAGGGAAGCATTAAGGGTTTTGTGCCTAATATTCAAATATGCGTTTTTCTAAGGAAAACACATATTTAAATATTAGGCACAAAAAAATATATCCATTTTGATAAATATTTTGAAAAGTAACCTATTTCCGTATTTATTTTATAAAAAAACATTATTTTGGTAAAAAAGCCCCCTTCTTGTTCACAAGTCAGGATGATCTAATAAATTAAAATTTGTATTTCCTTTAATAAGTCTAAGTCTAGTTTTGCAACTCATAAAAAAAAAATCTAGATTTTTTTTTTTTGAGCTCAAAAAAGATCTAGTTTACAGGAAGACCAAAAAAAAATTTAAAAAAAAAACCCAGAATGATGACTACGGTGAACCTCATTCCCAAAAAGAAAAATTACTTTTAAAATATTGTAACATTTCAATCAAATTTTTTTTTCTAATTAAATAACAAGCTACAAATATTTGAACTTCAATATTTATCAATATAAATATATATATATAAATGACTTCCTGTAGGTCACTACTAAGACAAGTTGATAATTATCTATATCATCAAGTTTGACAGTGTTATACTATGATGGTTGCTTTGCCGTAATTTCTTCTAATAACGTGCTTCCAGAGGCCGAAGATATATGAAGCAACAATCTTAGATGAAAGGTAAAGCCATTTAACCATAAACATGATGGGGTTGAGGGAAAAATATATGATGAGAAAGATAATCCAAATGATAAATACAAATAACTCCAAAGAGCGTGGAAGCAAGACTGAAATTAATGAAGCAGACGCCAGAGATCCAGAGAAGAGAGCAAGATAAGCAGAAACTTTGGAGGGAATAGTAAGATTTGTAGGGTGAAGTTGAGATGTGATATTGTTGAAATAGCAAGCAAAGCAGTAGATCAATATGCCGAACAGAAATGCCAACAGGTTGGGTAGGTGCGTGTCAAATGGTGACTTATTTGAGCCTTGGCAATGGACCTGGAGGACAGCAAGTAGCACCGGAATCAGAAATGAGAATACAGCATGCCATGGAATTGAGCTGCACAATACAGAGAGAGAAAGAGATGAGGTTTGGTCGTTGAAACAAAAAGAAAGAAAGAGGAGAAATGAGAGTGGTAAATAGTAAAGAAACCTTTGAGGGTTGGCTACAAGAAGGAGGGGGTACTTGGACTTGAGATATTTGCTCGTCTTGATGATCCTGCCGCTGCGAATTGCGAGCACTGAATGAAGTGCAACGCTCTTCACCTCATTCACCTCCATATGCCTTCTTCTCATTCTTGTCTCTCAACCAGCTGGATGATGGCTACTGGATGAAGGGTTCGTAGTTAGCAGCAAACAACCCCGCCTTGTGGCTTAGTGAATTCTTCAATCTAAAGTGCAGAATATAAAGACGAGTAGGAGAAACTTAACCTGAAAATAGTTCTCAATCTAAAGTGCGTATTATTTACATCCATCCTTCAACCATAGAGTTAATGACCTAGACTTGAGGAGAAACTTGAGAGAAAGCGGCAGAGGGCATGTGTTGGCATTCCCATATTGGAAGTTGACAGGCAAGCTCGTTAAATGCCTCCTTTTCATTCTCGTCACTATTAACTTCCAATCTGGTAATGTCCTGTTCCGTAGATGAAAATTCAATTACTCAAAACCGATTTAAAATATTATACAATATTACACCCCATAAAAAGGAGCAGTAGTGAGTGGGTACATAGTAATGAAACCTTTGAAGGCAAAATCCTGGAAGTTGCTTTCTCAAATGTTATTTATTTATTTTTTTCTCAAAACCCTAGTCACGCCTCTCTCTGATCCTTGCTGATTTTGCTAACCCTTTAGCTTTTGACTTCAAGGTTTTGTATGCTTGTTAGTCTGCTACAGCTTAAGGATACCTATGATATATATTAAAATTATTCAAAATTCAAGGATGTGCCAAATTGTATTTGTCAACGTTAGAGGGGATGAAAATTCAATTAGTCAAAATAAATTTAAAGCAGTTATTGACTTGAATAATTTTACCATGTGTCATGTATTTATTAACTTTGTACTATAGTGTTAATTCTTACATTTCAGCAATAAATAACATAAAAAAATATAATTGACGTTTGCCTTCAATTTAGTTTCTCTAAAAAATAAAATTATGCTGCATGTTTTTTTTAGCACATTATATGCTTTGTTTTTTTTTAGCATATATGCTTTTGCTACTAAGAATGAAAGTATATGGAAACCAAAAATACAAAGACCTCTTATGAATTTTGACAAAGGGTTGAATGAAATTTTTCAGAAATCACTCAAATGATTTCAAATTATATATAACAAAGAAGTAAGGCACTGTTTTCTCCCATTGTTAAAAAAACCCAGAAAGATGGATAATAACATATCGATTTTTCACTATTTTCTTTCTCAAGTATTTGTTTTATGAAGTCATGATTTATGAAGTAGCACTAGGACCACATTGAGGAGTCCAAAAAAACATGTACAAAGCCAATAAACAAATGAAAAACTTGTAATCTTTCTCATAGGCACAATCATTTCCCATCTCCAAGTGAAATCTCAATTTATGGAAGTGTCTCCATATGAAGAACACAGTGGCATCATAAAGGCACTTTACATCAGTCTATTTATTTATGGTATGGCATTGGCAATAGAATTTGGATGGGGGATTGACAACCAAGCTCTTCTTCCAATTCTCAAAAGATTTAGTCCCTTATTGGGAGCTCTTGTTGTGGTTATGCACATGTTGATCTTACATCCACAGTTTGGTTGGTTTACACTCAAATTATGGGTTAGTGTCTGGGTTGGAGCTATGTTGTGGTCGCTTCCAGAATTTAAAGAAGCTTATCATTGGGTTAGTGAAAATGTTAAAATATATTACACTCAAATAGAAGAAAATGGCATGCCTTAGAAACAAATTACAATCTCAGCCCTTACTCTTATAAGCCTAACTGAAAAATAATGATAATAGTTATAATGAATATGGGAATGAAGAAATTACGAGGAGGAGGAAGAGAAGAGGGCATGTGGTGGGATCGTCAAAGAAAAAGTGCAGAATATAAAGTCAGACGACTAGGAGGAATTGTAGAGAGAGCTGGCTTAGATCGGTTGATAAAGAAACAAAAAGTATCTATTTGTGTAATTTACTTCACATAAGTATTAAATTATTCTAAACAATATTGTGTAATAGTATTATTTCTGTTTATGCTTCTGACTTGCTTAGTTATTTGTACACAAAGTTATAATTGTAAATATTTCAACAATGAATCTCTGGAGCAAATATAATTTACTATAAATTTAATAAGTGTGACTCCATTCAAAAAGTGATGTTAAGCCAAAGTTGTTAAGTTATTAAAAAAGAAAAAAAAAATCATCACTTAAGAGAGAAGTAGCCCAAACATTTGAGAGGTTATAATTTGACTATTTGACATAGGGAGTTTATTATGAANCGGTTGATAAAGAAACAAAAAAAAAAAGTATCTATTTGTGTAATTTACTTCACATAAGTATTAAATTATTCTAAACAATATTGTGTGATAGTATTATTTCTGTTTATGCTTCTGACTTGATTAGTTATTTGTACACAAAGTTATAATTGTAAATATTTCAACAATGAATCTCTGGAGCAAATATAATTTACTATAAATTTAATAAGTGTGACTCCATTCAAAAAGTGATGTTAAGCCAAAGTTGTTAAGTTATTAAAAAAGAAAAAAAAAATCATCACTTAAGAGAGAAGTAGCCCAAACATTTGAGAGGTTATAATTTGACTATTTGACATAGGGAGTTTATTATGAAGATTTGTAACTTGAGCCATATATTAGTAGAGTGATTTTCAAATTTAATAAGGATTAATGTAAATCATAAGGACCGAATCCATTTTTTATTTCCTTTATTGTGAACATTGTGGGTCATCCTCCCTAACATTCGGCACATTCAAGCCAAACATGTTGAAGCACATATAAGCTTTTTATTTCCCCAGGCCCAAACGTGCTTTTGCTTGATTCTCCAACATAAAGTGTACGAGCATAACCAAAAAAAAAAAAAAATTAACAGACCAAATTACAAATAAGCCCTCCTTTATGATTAATGTCAATATTTGTTACGAGCAAACATTGTTTTCCAAGTAATTTCATCCTATATATCCTTATATATTTTGGATGCACTTATTCTAATTTTTATGGACACACACAAGTCACATGTGCGCCGGTGAACTACGAATTTGCTTTACACCACTTAGTCATAGTCATAGATAGGGGTGTTTACGGGGCGGTTCAAACTGTATAACCTGTCCAACCTGACCCAAACCACAGTTGACGAGTGGTTCAACCCGCATAAGACAGTGCGTTTCGGTTTGAAAAATCCAAACCTGCAGCATTGTTGTTCGGCCAGCAATTTTAATTTTTCAAACTGCATTTGGCCCGAATCGACCCGCATAACCCACTTATCTATATTAAAATTTTAGTTTTCATATAGTACAACGTCGTTTGAGAGGGAGACTTAACCTGAACTTCTGAAGGGGCTTCAAGCCTTTGAGACACTCCTCATTCTCCTCTCCTTACCTCTCTATGACTCTTTCGAGCTCAACCTCTCTCTCACCATCTCTCAAACCTCAATAACCTTATTTGCTCTCTCCATCTCCCTTGCTCTCTTCTCTCACCCTTTACCTTTGTGGTGTGTTCCTCTCTCGATGCTCAATTCCTTACTTCCTCTCTCGGTGTTCTTCAATCCTCACTTCCTCTCTCAGTGTTCTTCAGTCCTCACTTCCTCTCTTGGTGCTTAGTGCTCGGACTCTCTGATTCTCAAAAAAGTTGCTCAATGTCACTGATTGTTCATTGTTCAATGGGTTAGACGATTAGGGTTTCGAAGAATTTTAATTTTAGGAATTTTGGTCAATGTCAGAATAGTCAATTTTATTGATTCTAATCTAGTCAATTTTTCCACTTATTATATGATTCTTACTCAAAATTGTGCAATAATCAGATGATAAATGGTTGCACATGGAATGTGGGGCTGTTTTTTTTAATTATGACAAGTCCATGGCAAAGTGCATAATTTTGTAACAAATTCTTCCCTATTTTCAAATTAGTAACCAAACCACTTCATCGGTTACCATAAAAAAGCTTCATCTCCTTCAACTAATACTCACATAACACGTGTTTCTATCAGTTGTTGTTTTTCAACAACAAGTGACACCAAAGTCGTTCCTCTTTTTTTTTTTTTTTGTTATTTTACAACTGGGCACCAAAGTTTCTGAGCTTGTAAAGTTCTTGCTGAAGAAGAAGATTTATGTGATTCTGTTTGGTTGAAAGCAGAGATTGTGGTGTAGTTCATGTTGCGAGGAGGGAAAGTTGGACATGTTACCTTCCTCGTCTTCTTCATCTTTTCGTGGTTTCTGCTTGAATTCTTGAATGAAGAAGGCCTTTGGTGTTTCGCTTGCATTGTGTAGCGATGGAATCCCTCGTGACTTCTCTGTTCTTTGTAAGAGAGGGAACAAACTGTTAAATTCGTTATAGAATTTTGGGTGATTGCTTACATTAATCAAATGATAATTTAATTGTTGAAAAAAAAAAGATAAAAGGAGGTTTCAAATTCAACTATGTTATTTATAATCAATTTCATATTCTGAACTGTTGCGACATATAAATTATCTAAGAAAAAAACTTAAAATGTTAAATCTAAAACAATATTTCTGTATAAAAGCATTGATATGATTTAAATAAGTAAAAAACTTGCTTAAAAAATAACTATTTCTTTTATTGATTACAATCAATGTGTGAAATAACAAGCCAAGTTTAACAGAAACAAAAATTAACAAAAACAAAGTCGGGATTATTACATGAATTGAAAAAAACAAATTGTCACTGAAGACTATTCCTGATAAGACTTAAGAGTATCATTATTCATGGGATAACCTCATCAATCAATGTGTGATTATGGAAAAAGTACTGCAATCACGACTGAAAAGTGATAACCTCGTTATCATTGTAACTTTGTGTAGAAAGCACTTTAATAATGATTGAAAGGTCTTGAACACACAAAAAAAATTGTAAGAAGAGTCTTGTAGTCATTAATCTACAACCCAATTGTTAAATGACAAAACAAAAAAGAAAACAACTTTGGTGCCACTTCTTGTTGAAAAAGAAATCATTATACTTTGACGATTCAGACTGGTGTCGCCGACAAATCAAGCAACAAGTTCACATATCGTGCAAGTGGACCCCACTCGCTTTGACGACTACTTCATAGGAAGTTACAGAGACAAGGATGACAATTGACAAGGAGGCATATCTTGAGACACCCTATAATATAATCAAGCTTACTGCTCGTTTTTGTGGATTGTAAATTAATATAATATTTTAAATCGGTTTTGAGTAATTGAATTTTCATCTACGGAAAAGGACATTACCAGATTGGAAGTTGATACTTAATAGAGACAATAATGAAAAGGAGGTATATATTATATTGAGACATACTACAATATTATTAATTATATTATAATAGAGTAAAACATTTTTTTAGTCTTTGAAAAATGTAGTTATTGACAAATTCGTCTTTCAAAAATTTTCGGTGACAAATTGGTCTTTGAATTATTATTCCACTGACAAATTCGTCCTTTGATAGACAAGATTAGTGAAAAGAAAAAGAGGACTTGAAATAAAAAAATGAGAGCTTAAATATAACTAGGCAAATCAATGAAAGAAATTTAGGAAAGATGTCTACAGAGGTCCAGAACTTTTCTCATTAAAGTATCTGAGGACTAATTTGTTAAATAGAATAATAATTCAATAACTAATTTGTCACTGAAAATTTTCAAAAGACGAATTTGTCAGCATTTTTCAAAGGCTAAAAGGATTTTACTCATTATAATATGATTATCATGTTCCAATCGGTTGACGTTTGCCTCTCAAATTCCAATATGGGAATGCCAACACATGCCCTACGCCGGCACTCTCTACAATTTCTCCTACTCGTCTTTATATTCTGCACTTTAGATTGAAGAATTCACTAAGCCACAAGGCGGGGTTGTTTGCTGCTAACTCCGAGTCCTTGATCCAGTAGCCATCATCCTGGTTGAGAGACAAGAATGAGAAGAAGGCATATGGAGGTGAAGAGAGTTGCACTTCATTCAGTGCTCGCAATTCGCAGAGGCAGGATCATCAAGACAAGTAAATATCTCAACTCCAAGTACCCCCTCCTTCTTGTAGCCGACCCTCAAAGGTTTCTTTACTATTTACCACTCTCATTTTTCCTCTTTCTTTCTTTTTCTTTCAACAACCAAACCTCATCTCTTTCTCTCTCTCTGTTGTGCAGCTCAGTTCCATGGCATGCTGTATTCTCATTTCTGATTCCGGTGCTACTTGCTCTCCTCCAGGTCTATTGCCAAGGCTCAAATAAGTCACCGTTTGAGACGCACCTACCCAACATGTTGGCGTTTCTATTCGGCATATTGATCTATTTAACACTATAATTNATTTCAACAATATCACATCTCAACTTCACCCTACAAATCTTACTATTCCCTCCAAAGTTTCTGCTTATCTTGCTCTCTTCTCTGGATCTCTGGCTTCTGCCTCATTAATTTCAGTCTTGGTTCCACGCTCTTTGCAGTTATTTGTACTCATCATTTGGATTATCTTTCTCATCATCTATTTTTCCTTCAACTTTATCATGTTTACGGTTAAATGGCTTTACCTCTCATTTAAGACTGCTGCTTCATATATCTTCCGCCTCTGGAAGCACATTATTGGAAGAAACTACGGTGGAGGTGGAGCAACCATCATAATATAACACTGTGGATGGAAAAGGGCTAGCTTTGAAGCCGGGAAAATAGGTTGGAGTTGGAGCTGTTTCGAGCGTTTTGGGTAATGTGAAATGTTGTTTATACGGAAATATTGTTTTAGATTTAACATTTCAAGTTTTTTTATGTATGTGAAATGAAGTGAGCGAAGAAGATTAGGCTTGGAGAATGGTGGTATTGGTTTTGGGTAATGTGAAATGAAGGCCGCTCGTGCCCCTCTCTTTTGAGTGTTTGGGTGTTTATATATCAATCTGGTTCTGACCTTTTGAGGTACAAAACGCTCAGTTTTGGTTTGCCACGTGTAAGACACAGAGCGTGCTTCTGATTTTGGCACCGGCAAAGATTTGTAAGTTTCCTTGAAGCACGCTCAAACGTTTTCTGGTTTTGGCTCTGTGTCTTACACGTGTCCAGAGGATATATAGGTTATAAGTCCATAAAAATTAGAATAAGTGCATCCAAAATATGTGAGGATATATATATATAGGATGAAAGTACCATATATACTCATCAAAAACTAGTTGGTGATTTTTTTCTTCCTTTCTCATCATCTATTTTTTCCTCAACTTTATCATGTTTATAAATCTATGTTTTCATAAAGTTAATAAACTTATAAATCTATGTTTTCATAACGTTAATACACAGTCCAAGAAGGAAAAATTACTCTTTACAGCTTTTTAGTAAAATAAACTCTACATAGAAAACCTGAAATTGACCGACAGAACAGAGCCACTGACCCAGTTGCAAGAAAAAGAAAAAAAAAAAAAATGAACCAAAATGCTTGACAATAAGAGACTCACCCCAATAGAGCAGTAACAGTGAGAGGAAACCGCTGCAGCGGCCTTGAGTCTTTCAAGAGCAAGCAAACGAGCGGATTAATACGGGTAGAACTGCAACTTTAAGCTTCTGGCATATCCCCCTGTTGTCAGGAGATGGATTGACCTAGTTTGATGACTGTTCACTAATGTATTTAATTACACAGTTTCATGATTCTAAATACTACCTAACTACCTATACATGGTGGTAAGATATTACGTAAACGGGTCTGACAATGATTAAATTAGTTTATTTGAAAATCTTTATGATCTACATTAATTCTTATTAAATTTAAAAATCACTAACTTTAAAATGGCTCAAGTTGCAAATCTTCATAATAAACTCCCTCATGTCAAATAGTCAAATTATAACCTCTCAAATGTTTGGGCTACTTCTCTCTTAAGTGATGATTTTTTTTTTCTTTTTTAATAACCCAACAACTTTGGCTTAACATCTCTTTTTGAATGGAGTCACACTTAGAGCAAATTATATTTAATAATTATGTGAAGTAAATTAGACAAATAGATATCTTTTTTTCTTTATCAACCGATCTAAGCTAGCTCTCTCTCTACAATTCCTCCTACTCGTCTGACTTTATATTCTGCACTTTTTCTTTGACGAACCCACCACATGCCCTCTTCTCTCCCTCCTCCTCGTAATTTCTTCATTCTCAGATTCATTATAATTATTATCATTATTTTTCAATTAGGCTTATAAGAGTAAGGGCTGAGATTGTAATTTGTTTCTAAGCCATGCCATTTTCTTCTATTTGAGTGTAATATATTCTAACATTTTCACTTAAGTACTTTTCTATTTTTTTACTGGTACATAAAAGTGCACGGCGAAACCAATGATAAGCTTCTTTAAATTCTTGAAGTGACCATAAGATATCTCCAACCCAAGCACTAACCCATAATTTGAGTGTAAACCAACTAAAACTGTGAATCTAAGATCAACATGTGCATAACCACAAGAAGAGCTCCCAAAAAAAGGAGGGGTACAAAACTGAATATAGTCAAGCAATTGGGAGAGGGACAAAACTCGTTCGTCAGAACTCAGAAAAAGGTCCAAAAAAAAATGGGAATTTTGAGAGGGGTATTCTGGTCAATGAGAATACCATTCCATCTCTATAAGTTCAATCCCATGGAGGCCTAACTTCACATACTCATCATCCTTTAGCTCGAACCACCTCCACCTCCAACCTATCTTCCCGCCTTCAAAGGTACCACTTTTCCATTCATCTAAATATTTTTATTTCTTTCTTTTACAGAATGCACATACAACACCTCTAACAACCTTAGTTATCCAATATTCTAAAAACATAGATTTATAAGTTTATTAACTAAGCTACAAGGCGGGGTTTTGCTGCTAACTACGAGTCCTTGATCCAGTAGCCATCATCCAGCTGGTTGAGAGACAAAAATGAGAAGAAGGCATATGGAGGTGAATGAGGGGGAGAGTTGCACTTCATTCAGCACTCACAATTCGCAGAGGCAGGATCATCAAGACAAGCAAATATCTCAACTCCAAGTACCCCCTCCTTCTTGTAGCCGGGTCTCAGGTTTCTTTACTATTTACCACTCTCATTTCTCCTCTTTCTTTCTTTTTCTTTCAACAACCAAACCTCATCTCTTTCTCTCTCTCTGTTGTGCAGCTCAATTCCATGGCATGCTGTATTCTTATTTCTGATTCCGGTGATACTTGCTCTCCTCCAGGTCCATTGTCAAGGCTCAAATAAGTCACCATTTGAGACGCACCTACCCAACATGTTGGCGTTTCTATTCGGCATATTGATCTACTGCTTTGCTTACTATCTCAACAATATCACATCTCAACTTCACCCTACAAATCTTACTATTCCCTCCAAAGTTTCTACTCATCTTGCTCTCTTCTCTGGATCTCTGGCTTCTGCCTCAGTAATTTCAGTCTTGGTTCCACGCTCTTTGGAGTTATTTGTATTCATCATTTGGATTATCTTTCTCATCATCTATTTTTCCTTCAACTTTATCATGTTTACGGTTAAATGGCTTTACCTCTCATCTAAGACTGCTGCTTCATATATCTTCCGCCTCTGGAAGCACATTATTGGAAGAAACTATGACGAAGGTGGAGCAACCATCATAATATAACACTGTGGATGGAAAAGGGCTAGCTTTGAAGCCGGGAAAATAGGTTGGAGTTGGAGTTGTTTCGAGCGTTTTGAATGAATCATGTTGTAATGAATCATGATACTCTTATCTGGAATAGTCTTCAGTCACAATTTGTGTTTTTTCAATTCATGTAATAATCCCGATTTTGTTTTTGTTAATTCTTATTTGTGTTAAACTTGGCTTGTTATTTCACACATTGACAATAATAAATAAATAAAATAGTTATCTTTTAAGCAAGTTTTTCACTTATTTAAATCATATCAATGCTTTCATATTAATTAACTATATATCTATACAGAAATATTGTTTTAGATTTAACAACTCAAGTTTTTTTCTTAGATAATTTATAGGTCGCAACAGTTCAGAATATGAAATTGATTATAAATAACATAGTTGTATTTGAAACCTCCTCTTATCTTTTTTTTTTTCTAATAATTAAATCAGGAGGTTTCTTATATACTTTTAATATTTATGTAGTATGTTATACTACATAAAAATAACCAATAAATAAATGACATGTGTACAAATTAACTGTTTTTAAATTTGTTTAAAAAATTAAATAAATTATATTTTATATATAATAAAATATAAAAATTATGTATGATTGTCACGTCAGTGTAGTATGACATACTTACGTAGTATTATAGAATCCCCGATTAAATTATCATTTGATTAATGTAAGCAATCACCCAAAATTCTATAACGAATTTAACAGTTTGTTCCCTCTCTCATAAAGAACAGAGAAGTCACGAGGGATTTCATCGCTACACAATGCAAGCGAAACACCAAAGGCCTTCATTCAAGAATTCAAGCAGAAACCCAGAAAAGATGAAGAAGACGAGGAAGGCAACATGTCCAATTCTCCCTCCTCGCAACATGAACTACACCACAGTCTCTGCTTTCAATCAAACAGAAACACATTCACCTTCTTCTTCAGCAAGAACTTTCACAAGCTCAGAAACCAGCAATGCTCACCATCGACATCCCTCTGTTTTGCAGCCCGTGTGGAGCATGAACTCTCTCATGGAGGTCTTGCCAGAATCTCCCTCACCCATTTACAGCCATGGCTCCAAATCACTCGCCAACCAGACACGCTCTACCAAATCAGAGACATACTACTCAGACATTGCCACTGAATTCTCCACTCCAAGAAAACAGGTGCTCCTTCAAGAAAATCACTGTTTAATCTCATCGGGTTCTCATTTTGTTGAATTAAATTCATGGGTTATTCTCTGATTTCTAGTTCTCCCAGATGTTTAGGAGAAAAACTGAATCTTGTTACACTCATTTCTCGCCCTTTTGATTCTCTGTTCTGCGTTTGATCCAAAATTCTGCATATGCCTATGTTCTCTGTTGTTCTTGCTGAGAAATTTAATATGTTGGTTCAATGGAGAAACATGAATCTGATTACTTAACTTTTACTCTTCATGTTCTTTCTTTTCTGGGTTCTTAAAGATTCTCACAGATTTTCCATTCTTCTTATCATTTCTATGAAATTCGTCAATTTCCCACAAATAACTGATCCATGTCTTCATTTGAGAATAAGAAACTTACAGTGACCTCTGTTTAACTTCGAATTTCAGAGTTTTGGCACCACTTCTAATGACAATAACTGCTCCAATTGCTTCTTTGAGATAGATGAATGGCTGGAACATGCTACAAAATTTTGCCCATCCAATTACTATACTACAGGTCTGTTTTTCTCTCGACTCTCTCTACAGGTCTGATTTCTACTACTAATGCCAATTCCATTGCTTGATTAGAAAATGGTGATTTGAGGCAAAATGGATGCCAAGAAGAAAAAATGAGCATGTCTTCAATATGCAAAACCTTTCTTACAGTTCCTGATCATGAACTTTACAATATTACATTACCCTCTGTTAGAGAAGAGAGTCAAGTTAATGATGGCCAGAGACGTTTTGCCTGCATAAACAGCATATATGGATCCTCTAAATGTGGAAGCACTAGAAATGAACGGCGAAAATTGATTACTAAGCCAAAACCTTACAATGCATTCTTGAATGAAATCGAAAGGGAGAAGATGGATGCTCAAAGGGAAGCATTGAAGAAAGCCCAGCAGAAAAAAATGATGGACAGGTGAAGTAAAAAAAAATAAAACAGAAAAATCTGAATCTCTCATTTGAAGTTGTGTGTCTATATTTGGTACAGGCACTGACAAGGAAAATTTTGATCATAAATGTTTTGATAGGATGAGAAGGAAGGAAGCTGCTATAGATGATTGGGAATTGCAGCAGACTAACAATGCTATAAAGGACATGATGAAACTTCAGGTATGGAAGTATCTAAATTATTCTGATAGGGAGCGATTATAATAAATCTTCTCTACCAAGAACAACATTGCATGTGTTTTATTGAAAAATTAAAAGAACAAAAATTGTGTAGTAATAAATTAGCTCAATAGCACTTGTTTTCACATCAAATCTTTGTCTGAGAACAAAATGAGACGGAAATTATAAGAAAATGATAAAATTACTGGTAATCCAATACGTCTCGTTCAGATGATCACATCAATAATAATAATAATTAAAAAAGAAAAGAAATTCTTTGAGATGATATATTCTTTTAAGGAGAAGAATTTTTAAATTTAAGGTTATATTAAAGCCCAACATAGTGTAATGAGAATTTCTAGTATATTAGAGCTTTTCTCTGTTTGCCATTCTGTCCCTCTTCGTAGGAAGTAGCAAGTTTTTGAAGCGACTGTAGATTTATAAATACCCCATACAAGGATTCACAAATTACTCTGCACCAAAATAGCTTTGTCTTTTGCTGTTCTTCACAAACGCTCTTATGGTTGCAGAACAAGCTAGAGTGCAAACGCATAGAGGCTTCAGCAAAAGCTCACAAGAAAATATGCTTAGCGAAGCGAAAGGCAGAGAAGCGGAAGGCAAACTTGAGGCAATCAAATGAGAAGATTTCATTAGTTACAAATATCTCAGACACACACTGCTGCAGAGATTTCATGTGGCTCAAGCCTGGACCAATCTGTTAAATCCATGTTCCCCTTGTCTCAGCAAACAATTTTCTACCTCCCAACTAAACATTTGTTTCTTGCTCTCTCCTAGAAACACACAAATAATGTAAAGTTAAAAAGGTCAGGGAAAACAAATCTTCACGTACTGAAACTCGGGTGCTAGTTAATATATGCTCTTAAGAGTCATGACATTGACTCCCATTGTAGAAAACTTTTCACTACGCATTTGCAAGCAGCAGATTTAGCTGAGACATCAGCAGCTGTAGCACGCCGACTCCTTTTTCTGTCTCCAGATTGCTCTCTTGCTCTTACTGTGTTTCTTTTTTCAGTGCCAAATAAATAAATAAACACTTCACTGAAAAAATATACTTTGGCGTTGATAAATGAAGAGTTTCAAAGTTGTTTAGGAAGTATTTGTGAATATCTGAGGGAAAAAATAAAGTGGAATCAACTATTGGGCAAGTGTCACTAAACACTTCCGACAGTGACTTACACTTTAATACAGCCTCATTTAAAAAATGAGTACAGTTTCTTTTCATACACTCATACCTTCAACGAAATGTTTTGAAATTTTACAAATTCAGTGCTTAAGATATGTAAAAAATTTGCATTTTTTAAGTTTTCAACACCGAATCCAATTTAGAAGTTCAATTTTAAAGCTTTATGGATGAATCAAAAACACCCTAAATAGGAATTCACCCATACAATTGAAATATAGTATTAGTGGAGAATTTTACCAAAGCAATATTTACATTGAGGAATACAAAATATTGGGTCAACAACATAAATACTCCCATTTGAAAAGTTATCAAATAGTTGGCCTACAAGATGAAATATTACACAAAGGAACTACAGCGCAGGAAAAGCTCAGTGTGGACTGTCAGAAACCCAACCCGAGACCATACTCTCATCCACTGGTTTTGGACCCCCACAAGATCTTGAAACTGATTCAAAAAGCTTTTCAATCTCTGGTGCACATCTTATGAAGGATCTGTTCCAGAAATTATACCTAGGATTCTGAAAAAAAGACACAAGAATATTAAGATATTCAGTAATTGCAAGCCAGCATAATGGGTTGATTCTATGAAAAATACTGATGGAAACAAGAAAGGTAACCTTGATCAGCTCAATGAACGTAATAAGGAGGCCCCATGGATGAGGTCGATTAACAATTAAACGTTCTAACAAAACCCTTGTAATTTGTTCTTGGATAATTTCCTGCTATCACAACATAAATATCCAGTTAAGCTGCTGAAGTATAATAATATCTGAACCAATCTCTTCAATCTGCAGCCGCACAGGCCATAGAAGAGTAGTATTAAGGAATACGAATTGGTTAAATAAATAAAACTTAAACAAAGCAATAATACTAAACTTCAATCCTCTTTCTTTTCAATTGAAGAGTGAAGTACAGGTGGGGGTTGGAGGAATTTTTCTTTCATACAATTGACAACAAAGTTCCTTGAGTGCAAATAGCGTGAATACATTCTAAATAATAGATTTAACAAAAGCAACTCAGCTCGCCCAGGACAAAAGGACAAGCAGAAGTCGGACACAAACCCAAACTTTTTAGAAGGTAAATAAACCTCCTAACATACAGAAGTAGAAAAGACCATATAGCATCCATTCAGAATTGAGCAGCAGTTGGTAAAAGGCGCACACAGGAAACCATGAAACCTCATATCCACCACCTTTGCTCAGTATTGAATCTCCATTAAATTTTCGTAGCAAGATGGGCTGAATGAAGTGGGTCAATTGTCAGCAACGAATGGGGATGTTTCCTCTAGAACTCTCTTCAATTAATATGTTTCTATATTCATCATACTGGCTTCAAGTATGACTTAGTTCACAATGAAGTGAACAAATTTGACTTGAGAACAAAATTTAAGTGCATCTTTAAAAATATGTAGGGAAATTGAGGGAATATTCTTTTGTAGCTTTTTGAAGTACATAAAGCTAAGCAAGGAAAGACCACCCAGTACTTCTGCTGCATTTCTTCAAAGGTGAGTCCAAGGAATTAGTACTTAGGGCCACTACTTTGCACTTAGTATCATAATTACATAGCTTTTTCATGATTCATTTGTGCAAAAGGAGGATGCAGTATGGTACAAAATTTTGCGAAGGAGTGTCAAAAAATATAGGTCTTGGAAATTTTAGAATCAAGACAGGAAACATATGTAATTTAGCCGTACCTCAAGGCAGGTAAATTTAATCTACTCTTTTCTAAATCTCAACAGAACAACTAAGATATTTAAAACAAACCCAAGATTTTGAAGTTCCATAACCATCTACACCACTACTAAAGAGAAACTCCAAGACTTCAAACATAGCAACAAATGTATGTACCCACTTGAGCAACTTGCCAACAGCATCAAGATCAATTCATAGAGCCAAACCCATGTAAAAATAAGTTAGAAGTTCGTGTTTACCTGGTTTGATTCTGCAAACAAATAGAGAAGGATGAAGGAAAAGTAGTGTGTATGTGTATTCGGGTAGCGTAGTTGGTTGGCAACAGCATTTAGGAAAAGGTAGCGCCCCTCAGTGTCTAAGTCCACAATTAGAGTTTGAAAAATATCCAATGCAGCACCAACGGAAAATACAGCCAACGGAAAGGCATTTGCTGCTGATTGTGCATGAGGAGTTCGTCCCTGCAGTTGCTGGATGGCCTGTATGTTATCCCAAAAATAATAATAAGAATTTACTTAAGACAGAAGACAGCCAGACCAGGATTCATCACACATCTTTGATATTCAATCCTAAAACGATCTCCTTAAAACCAAGGATAATTTTGTAGATCCCTCTTCCTAAACTGTGGGAATCTATATAAAAGGATAATTTTGTTTAGGTTTCTATTTTTTGCCATCAGATAAAGGCAATGAGATTTTCTAGCTGGGGACACTGGGGAAATGGGGAATTGAACTAAGGACCTCAACCTTATGGGAGATCACTTGCACCAATTGTTATGTGTGTACTGTAGGTTCCACCCAACAAATTTGTTTCTATTATATTAAATGAAAAAAAAAAAATTTTGAACGCCCACAACCTTACAGTCACTAACTTCCAAAATTTACTACCTCAGTCTCATCAATCTACAAGAAACTCACACGAAGTCACCAAATCAATTTCTTTCATAATATTTTTATGCATTATTTAGAAGATGATGCCAGAGTTATATATCTAACCTGATGATAATTTCAAAAAAAAAAAAANAAAAAAAAAAAAAAAGCCAATCAGTATTTGAAGATTGAAATAAAAGCTTGATGTGCTCTTCGTGTCAAGTATTTGAACATGCTTCGACTAAATATCACACACACAACAATGTAAACAAATTCAACCACTTGTAGATATCAGGTGGTCACTTAATGAAGAGGCTAGTATACACATGAAAGTTGTAAAATTACAATACCTGCATTCCAACATACAGCACAAGCGAGTTGATCAATGGTACATTGTAACGGGTCCCAGCAGAGGCAGCTTCATTGGGTGAGAGAAGCAGCTTCTGCTTCAATTCAGACAGAAATGGAGAACCCTGCTGCCTTGTCTGTAGGAAATTCGATCATAGAATCATAAATAAAGCAGTTAGAACATAAAAATAGAAAATAACAAATTATTAGGTAGAACAGGACAATATGAAGCAGTAACTGGAAAGAAATTTTTTGAAATAATAATAAAAGGAAGTAAAACTTCACCAAAAATAAAAACTAGCAGATTATAGGAAATTGTATTGGTAAAGCAGCACAAAAATGCAACTAGTATAACCACTCATATTATTGTAAGATAAAAATTTATTAGATCATCAGATTAATAAAATCACAAGGGATAAAAAAGAATACCTTAAGATATTCATCAACATCCGCCTTCATCTGCTTCGCTTTAAGTGCGGCATCAACCTCAGAAAGAATGCGAGGGGATTGAGTTATCTCTTGAAGCAAGTCAATCTGCGCAGGTTAGAAAAAGAAAGCTATTCAGACTTTTTTACCTAAACCACAAATCTAAGAGATGACATGCAACTGACTAAATACCTTCAGATTAGGTGTTGACGGATCTGGCAGCCTCATACTACGAGGAAATGCACTAAGAATGATATTTCGCATCTGTATGCAACTTGGAGGGATAACATCACAGAAGGTAAAATGATAATCACATAGGAACTCTGGAAAGTCATGAAGTAGCACTAGCAGCACCCTGAGTGTGCCTTTATAGAGAAAATGAACCTGTGGGAAACAATAACAAAACATACATATAAGTAAGGACTGTAACGATTAGAGCATAGGAACCGCAAACAATTGAGATAGGGACACAAGACAAACCGGTGTTCCAAGTTCAGCATGCCTCAAAAAAGGTTCCATGAATTGGAAGAGATCTACAAGCAACCTTTGGATATAAGGCCAACCTTTTTGTCCATTACCAGTCAGCATTTTTGGCATGAAACTCCTGTGACTTATCAACTCAAGCCATGCAAAACTGAAGCATTTCCACAAGTTATATTGTGCCCAGTGTCAAAAATTAGACAATACTGGAAATATGTCATCACATAAAATGCATGCAGAAGAAGCTTAAAAACATAAATAGAAGATAAACAATGATTTATAAAGTTTACCCAAAAACAACAAATAAAAGGAACTTCAATAGGATTTTGCTCCAAATGAAAGAACAATATCAGTATCAAGACAATCAACAATCATAACCATTTCAGGAAACAAGTGAACCTGCAAAAAGGCACTGATAATACAATATTCTTATAAGTGCTACAAGCCACAAAAGGACTCTTGCGAGTGCATGTGTATGCCCAGTGCACAACTCAAAAAGTATCTAGGAAGGTACCCAAGCCCAAAAGCTACCATGTATAACAGACTAAAATACACTAAGTGATGCATGAAGAAACTAAACAAAACAAAAACCTCAGAACATGACATAATTACCACTACTGTTGAGAACATACAAGACAAGGATAATTGAAATTGCCTTGCCAACAGACAAAAAAAAGCTACATGTAGGAAACTATATTTATGTAGCCACCCAATACTCCTTAAAAGTAGAGGCAACAATTACAAAGGCTTGAAGCTAAGGCATTGAAAGGCATATTCTGTAATGTGTGAAACAAGGCCAAATAATAGCCTAAGAATTCAGATAAAATTTAAAAAGAAAAATAGCCGACTGAAGTCAAGTCTATTCAGATTTAATTTAGCTAAATATAACTAAACTACGTCCAATAGCAAATTGTGCAGCAAACTAATTAAAACATAGTTCACGTGGGCCCACGAGGAAGGTTCTCAATGTGTCAACTCTCTACTGTGAAAGTTTGGCTTATTGGATCAACATAAGTTTAAAGATCAAAAGTTCCAACATCTTCACTTATTTCCATATCATGACTTATGATAAATGATAAGCCTGCTTGTTGAACCTGTCTTAACTAAAACAAGCATGCATACGCTGTCCACAGTCAATTACAAAAGATCCTAGAAAGATAGGAGCTATCATGACCAAAACTTCTTAGAGCAAGTTCGGGAACTTAAAACACTGAAGTGCTGAAACCAAGGATACAATGTCAAGTTTGACAGAGAAAACTAAGAAACAACCTAATTATTACACATTGACCATATTTCAGAAACAAGAATGCTAACTCCCCAACAAAATCTCAGAGCACAACTTACCAGCAGAATGCAGAAAGAATTGACACGCATACACATACATACTATTTCAAAACTAAAAAGTCTCCTAAAACAACATTTAAACCAACAATCAATCAATAACGAGATAATTCTTAGTCTAACCTGAATGCGGGAACCTTGAGGGGCTGCAAAGCATGAAATGCATTTGCAAAAGCAGTCAAAATCTGCAATATATGAAGCAGTATTAGTCAACATTCATGCTTGTTTAAAACATTTTCTTGATTGGAGTTTTCATTTTTTTGTTTTGTGTGTGTGTGTGTTGGGAGAGGGCAGGGGCAGGAGAGGCTTATCTAATCAAAAGAACCAGTGTTTAAAAGCCTTTTGCTGTAGAGAGATTGACTTAAAGCTTCAAACTCTATAATAGAGAAGAAACTATTATATTNTCAACATTCATGCTTGTCTTGATTGGAGTTTTCATTTTTTTGTTTTGTGTGTGTGTGTGTTGGGAGAGGGCAGGGGCGGGAGAGGCTTATCTAATCAAAAGAACCAGTGTTTAAAAGCCTTTTGCTGTAGAGAGATTGACTTAAAGCTTCAAACTCTATAATAGAGAAGAAACTATTATATTGCATATAGAAATGTGTGTGTGTATGTGTTGGGTTTTTTTTTTTTTTTTTTTTGNTTGTGGGTGGGGGGGTGGTGGTGGTGGTGAGAGAGAGAGAATGTGTGCATAAAATAAAAATCATGTAAAGCATAGCCTTTTTCATTTAACATGACGTATTTATCTAAGTGGTATATGATGCCTAGGCCAACACCCTACTTCTTTCCAGGGTTCATTTTATTGCTGTTAGTACCCTTAGTTCCCAACATTTAGAAACAAGGGGAAGAATTCATAACAGAATCGTTTTGCCAATTTCACTTGATTTTTTCACAATAGTTACATGAATTGCAGAAAATACCATATACCTTTAGGCCCAAATATATTTAATTCTACACTATCTTTTTCTTTTTTCTTTTTTTGATAAAAGATATTCAATTCTACACTATATACATCCTTTTACTATAAATAGCTTTTGCAGAATCCCATGAATTTTGCATTGTGATTCTAAACTCACAATTAATTTTCCTTTTGCCCTTTCAAATGAAAAAATTATCTAAATGAGATACATCTATAATTTCAGATTATGTAATTTATCAACATATGCATATTTGCTTTGTTAGACCTAACTTTTGTTTTAAGTTCGTAGCAGATTTTGGCAGACTCAGGACCATAATGATTTAGCAAATCACAGAAAATAGCTAGCAGATACAACAATGCTACCATAAAAGCAAAATTTTGATCATTGCAATGTAAAACAAATGGAAAAGAAAATGAAAATAACAAACACCTGAAGATTTGCACCATCGATAACAGGCTCAAGTGAACCTAGGTCTAGCAGCCAGTTAACAAACAATCTGAAAAACGGCCTTGGATTAAAGGATGCTTTCTTCTCCTCTGCATCTTTCTGGATGAATCTAACAGTCACTGCAAGAATCTGCCACGGACCATGTCAAATCATTAAACCTCCATTTTAGAAAAAATACAACATGGGGAAGAGAGAATAGATTGAAGTTGTAGCATGTCACACACCTTGGAAAGAAGAAACAGCTTGCTTGATCCCTGTTCCAGGGTTTCAGTCAAATTACTATAAAATTAGAAGAGACAAAAAAAAAAGACAAAACAAAACAAAAAAAACAGAGAAGGGTTTTAGTTGAAGGCATGACTACCAACCTTTAGAATCGAAAAGACAAGTTTGGCATAAATATCAATTGCAAGAAATGACATTTGTTGGGAAGATTGCAGCGCCCCTGAATTAATCACCTCCGAGGATAGGCAATGGTTCACAGCTAGGTCCTGAAAAGAAAATAAGAGGTTAAGTTTATAGCCCTAACCATCACTAGGAATGTGCAGCCCACATGAAGAAAAAGAATCCACCATCAAGAGCCGGAAAAAGCGATCTGTTATATCATCTCCCTTAAGCAAACCATTCTGATGTAATTGTAAGATGAAATGGGCACAAGTAGCATCATTGGCACCGGGGAGTTCACATATTTTGTACCATTCGGTGAAGAACATGGAAACCTACAACACATTTTCATAGTAGTTAAGCATTTGGAAAAGTGTTAATCATCTAATACTAATCTAGATTTCCAGTTTGATCTGTGGTCCCACCCAAACACAATTTGAAGCAGGACTTACTCTAAATTATACCATATAATGGTAGCTAGTTGCACTCATACAACACTTAACTATCTTATAATCAGCAACTTCATGACTCCCTGAGTCTGCATATTTAAATATGCAGAAGCCTCTATGAAGCTGCAGACAAAAGAAGTAGGAAGACCACAAAGCTGAGTCTGTCTTTTGGTGGAAAAAAATTAGAAATCTAAAATCTATGTAGGTCATTCTTGGTAAATTAAAACTATTATATTACTGCACTACTCTCCAATCATACTCCATTCATGTTTCCAAACCACATCAGCCTAACGGTCACCGCCTGGCCTCTCTTGCTACCACGGTAGCACCTAGTGTGGTCAGTGAGAAGTTTCTGAGCAGTATAATCCTTATATTATTTTCTCTTCAGGGCCATAGCTTTTCTCAACCAATAGGTAGTAGATAGAGCTAGATTTCTAGCTAGGGGAATGGGGATTCAAACCTGGGACATAAACCTTTTTGGGAGATCCATGGACCAATTATGTTGTGTGTGCTTGTGTGCCATAGCTTGCAAAATAATTTTTCACCGATGTCAAATGAGTCTGTATTAGATGCAAGGGATTTTGTACAAGGTTCTTTTATTGGCCAACAATTAAAAATATTCAGATTCTAAATAGCATTCCTATGCCTACTTGGCTGCATACACAGACTCTGTTACAGCCCTATTTCACAGAATTAGATCATTCTATGAATCATTTGACTTGAATTATTCCCAAAGGCTAAAGTGTTCTACAAAAATCTTTAACACTACAACCATCTTTTAATGACATTGACAATACAACTTAATTTTACTTTTCAGAATGATTGTAAAGGTGCAACCTGTTCAACCTCTAGCATATACATGAACAGTTCTACTTGGTTAAACATAATATATTGCTGGAGAGTGGAGACAAACAAACCTGGGGCTAAAATAAGGACATTATGCACAAAAATAGCACCAGGCATACAAAATATCGACTTTTTCATTTCAATCAAATAAAATGAAATTATGGTTGGTACCATACACCTGATCTGAGCTAAATGATGTAGCAACAGAATACAAAATCATCAGGCAATTTCGAAGTCAAGATACCTGCTCTCGGAATCCAGTAGGATCTGGTTCAACAGACTCCACACTGCTAAACTCCTCCCTATTTGCAGTGACCAGACTAGAACCCTGTTTTTGACAAGAAGAAAACATAAACCCACATTGAGGAGGATAAAAAAATAAAAATATGAATGAAATAACAACTGCTGAATTACAGGTCTCCTATGACCTTTTTGTCTCTTGGTTGCCTGGTTTTATCCTCCTTTGCAGCACTAGTGACAGACAGAGCAGCATTAGCAGTAGGATTCTTGACTATCTCAACCAGCTGTTGTAATGATTCAGGGGATCCAGGCTTTGTAGCAAGCTGTAAATTACAACATGGTAAAGAACTAGGGCAGCAATGCAGTGACTCTTATGAAATAAAGTAATAAACAAATACAAACCTTTGCCAAAGCATCAACAAGATTGTGAAGTTCTGAGATAAGTTTAGGTTCCTCAATAACCAAGGTTTGAAGAAGAGAAATAGAAAACTCCGTAGCAGCCTCTGCATATTCATCCAATGAATCAGCTGCATGAATAAAATACCATAAAAAGGGTGAAAGGTAAATTCTATTGACATACTGTTTCTTCCCCCATCAATAAGTTTTGCCATATGAACATTGTATTCAGCAAGATTAAGCAATTCACTGCGAATAAGACCAACAGTAATATCTTTGTTAAACTTCCTTTCTTCTTCTGAGTAAATTACCTGTAAAATATAAAACAACGGAATGTTAATACTTAAAAAATAAAGTAATAATAAACTAAACGACATAGATTTCAATATCACCATCCTCAAAACTAAAACCAGTCAGAAATATCCTTTCTAACTACCTTTATTATTTAGTGATATTTGTAAACAGCAGTATATAGCTAAACCATCATAACTACTAAAGGAAACCCAGTGATATTTGTCAGATACGCAATTCTAATCACCAAAAAGAAAAAACAAAAACAAAACAAAACTACTACATAGGGAATAGTGTCAGAAATTTATTTCCAAGAATGAATAGAATCCTTTGTGTAAAGTTATCATTACTCAAACAGGCGATAAGTGCAAAAACCATGCCTCACTGAAGCCTGGAGGAGACAACATTCTATCAAAATCAGTTATACTGTATGAAAAGCCAAATAAATCATACCCAACTAGTGAGCTCCTTCACTGCAAGCTTGCAAACATCACGAATAGCAGTCAAGATTGCAAGATGAGCACCCACATGAATGTTGTTTGAAGCATTATCATATAAACCTTTGAAAACCTGTTTTAGAGAGATTAAAACAAGTTAACTTCAAAAGTACGGAAAATATTTAGGCAACCATATGCAGTCCCTCAACTGAAAGTAGATTATCAGACATCATGTAGGCAATGGAACAATGAAAACAATCAATTATAGCATTTACATTTGGCACAAAACATTCAGTTAAATCTATAAACCATAAACTCCTTGTCATATGCAGCGCACCTTTTGAGCCACTGCTAGGGCTGCCTCATCTCGACTAACACATCTGAGTATGATTTCAGGAACCTCAGAAATCACTCCCTATGGAAAAGCAAAGTGAAAACCCAACTAAGTTATTGGAACATGGCAGAGAAAAAAAAACTTACAAACAACACTTTTACTAAGGTAGGAAAAAGGAAAGGCATGTAGTGATATCAAGTATCAACTCAAATTTAGCATGACAGCTAAGGCTGTACTAGTTACGTAAATCAAGTGAACCAGAAGCACATACCTGAATTTCTGCTTCCCTAGCCTCAGTGTTCACCAAAGCTTCCAACTGAAACCAATTACATATGGGGTTATCAAAAGTAAAATGAAAATCTAAAACAAACTTTAAATAGCAAAATTATTACAGAAAAGAAATTAGGAGACAACACACAGCACAACTGCCAGGTAGTGATCACAATCTTCATTACACTTCCACATAAAAAAATGCAAGTTCGTATCTGAAGATCCCATAGGATATGTCAGCTCTACAAGAGCTTAATTAATAAATACTCTTTGCAGAGTCCCCATAAATACATAACATATCTCCCTTATTCACCTAATTCAAGATGAATGAAAAGAAAAATGTTGAAATTAAAACGTATTCCCCCAATTTGACTCAGACACAGTTATATTTAAAGGTTTCATCCTTCATATAGCAAATTCCTTCTCAAGCCTAAGCAATATTCTAACCAGGTATTTGTTGATTTACCAATTATCCTTATGGCTTAAGGTAACATCAACAACCCTAAGTGCCTAAATCAAGCTTTTGCACTCTTGAAGCTTCACCTCAATAGCACTTGCATTTGCATTATAAAACTGAACGAAACAAAGAAATCACAACAGAGACATCGCTGGAATTACTGAAAATGGGTTATAGATACTTGGGCAGGTGAACTGATTACCATGTTAGTACTATGTTACATGATCAATTATCTCAAAATTTTAAGCTAACAGGGTCAACTATGAAAATCAAGGCAAGCACAAACAACATGTTGTGAAGCATATTATACATGAAAGAAGGATCCCCTGCAATGAAGTGAAGAAATTTTTTTCGTACATTATTTTTATGCATATCAAAGTAAATAAATGGTTATATAAACTTCTCTAGATGAGATATGAAAATACAAAAATATAACAAAAAGAATAGCAACCTTTTGTGCAACAATTTGGTATTTATCCAGTGCATCCCTTGTAGTAAGAGACGGCTCTGAGATGCTGCTTCCAATGCCGGCAACTGGTGAAGCTAGTGGCTGTGAAGAAGCTCCAGATTCCTTGCAAAAGATCCCAAAAACATTTAGATAACAAATTATGACCTCATCAGAAACATATATAAATAAGATACTACATTAAATTTCTCACTTTAACAGGATCAGAAGGATCTACTGGATGTAACTCAGGGGTGGAAGCAGCTGAAGGAAATGAGGCAGCAATAGAATCATTCTCCAAACTATGCTGGGAAAGATTGTCAGACGCTCTAAGGTGAATTGCAGAACCACTGAAATATGCAATACATAATTGTAAACACAAATAGCAGTTTCAAATTCGGGATGTCAAAGACAATGACAAAATAATAAATAAAATATGCACCTAAAATGTGGAGCCAAATTAGAGTCCACTGTATCATCAGATGATCGAGAAACTGCTTCATATCCAGTACTTCCAGGGCCAACTGAGTAACCCGGATTGATCTGTCCTAATGCAGGACCATAGGTGCCAGTGAGACCAGCATTGCCAGATTGAACAGTGACACCAGCAGGCATAGAATGTGAGCTCTGGCTAGACTGGTTTTGCCAGGGAAGCCGAACAAAGTCCTAATATAAATAGACAGTAAGACATTGAGAAATATTCTTCACAGTAACTAATCCCAGCACATGTCAAAAGCCAGCCAGTTAAATACCTCATAGACGCGCTGTTGCGAGAGAGACAACTGACCAGGTTTTGGGCGAAGGGGCTCCGGCACACCACCCATAGAACCTTGGGTATACAAGTTTGCATCAAAAAATGTGGGACCCATACCCTCTCGATGCTTCCTTCTCAAAGAAAGCTGTTGACCTATCTCTGTATCAATGGTGTTTATTGCCTAAAAAATAGCAGACACCACCAAAGCCCATAAACAGGCAAATATCAAGTGGCAATAAATTAAAATGTTAAAAGGGACAATTTTTTTAACCAATTTGCATCACCATAAATCAAAAGGTTAAGGGGGATTGATTTCATAGGTATTAACCCAATTAAACTCAAGAACTAGTTAAAAGTTGCATACATCAAAAACTAAAAAAACTTCATATAGAATATAGAAAGATTACATATTAGCATTATATTTGGTTAAGTTGCCCAATTTATCATGGTCGCAATAGCATAAGAGCATGTTGTTATCTACACAATGCTAAGGGATGTTGCACATCTTATTTATTTTTCACACACTAAAATATACTTTACTTTTGGTTTTTTAATACACTAAAAAACACTTACATTCTTCTTTACCTAATAGCCTAAAATATTTGAAAGGACTGAAATTAATCAAGATTTAGATAATACTTCAGTAATTGTCTAATTAAGGGCATGACAAGAACTGGTGGTTAAGGATTGTCATTACCATATAATTTGCATACTACAACATCCACTGAAACATTGTCTAAACCATGGCATAATTGCCATCATTTCATATAATTTAATAATCATATTTTATACTCATAGAGAAGCATTACAAGGACAACAATGATACCACTGTCAACCCCAAAAAAGCCACAACGATTAATTAATAAATACCTGGATCACTTACTTAGTAGATAAATAGAGCGGCCATAAATAACAATATAACCATGTCATCAACAAACAAAGATTACATTTATCAGAGCTAACCTTATCAGTAGCAGCCTGTTCAATGACTGCACAACCAAGATCAAGATTATCATTGGTGACAAGTTGTACCGCTTGTTCCAGGATTTCATTTGCAATAGTTAGATTCTGAAGTGAAGTCCTCAGTTGACTTGATATTGATGCACGCAAAGGTTCCTGGAAGAAACCAAAGTACAAATAAGTAGAAGAAAGCATATGATCCTCAAGAGATTGCTTAGGTTCAACATAAACAAACAGAAACAGTAAATGATGATATTTTCAGCAATAGATATACCTTGCATGTAACATGAGCAAGACTTCCCGCCAGACTAGCAACCATCAAGTGTGCAGCATTTAGTATACGTGTCTCATCTGATTCCATGGCATAATCCTACCAATGTTTTAAATAAATTTGAAAAAGATACATCAAAAGTCAGCAAAAGGTTTTATTATGAGTTCTAGTTAGAAGGAAGACAACGGCAGCTCTTTATATCTACTAGTCAAGGACACAATTAGAATAAGAAATTTCTTCACTTTCTGACAACATATTTACCAGTTTAGGTATGCATAGACACATGCATACATAAACAGGTACATAATTTGTAAATAATTAGCACTCTCAAAATTGGGCACAGCCCAATGGGCTAGCCTGTTTAAGAGGTGCAAAAACCCCTATTCAGTGAATTCAGTTTTTTGTAACTATTAAACAAAATTTGTCATTCATCATAAGAAATAAAAAAGTGCAAAGATACCAATCAAATCAACTAGTATTAATTAAAGTCAATACTCAACTAAAAGATGCTAGGAGAAAATAAGAATGGGATGAAACAAATTGAAGGAGTAAGACATATTATTTCAAAATTGAAATGTGAACCTTTAAAACAAGCTCCTTTGTCGTTTGTGTTGCTATGGAAACACTGCGCTGCACAATACCAGACACTATCTCTTTGATAGCTCTATCCATTGCAATAGGGACCACTCTGTAATGATAGATGTGGTCAGATCTTCTCATAGATTCACACTAGAAGCAGAAGAATATGGTAAGAGTGCCAAACCTCTGAAAATGCATTTGCAACCCATAACCACTGAGCTTTGGATTAATAACAACATGAGTCCCAATATTAGGTATGGCTGTTGGACCCTATAAAAAAAAAATATTTAAACAAAACAGTTGACTTCTGTGATCAAAAATAGATATCATCAAGTCATACATGGTCCAAGAAAGAGAGCAAATGCACCCTTGGTTCCAAACCTGGCTAATAGAATAAGGCACTGACGAAGGAGTTGCTTGCAACAGTCCTTGAGCAGAGGGAAGCTGATCAGACAAGCCTAAGGCAGCTACCTTCTCCTCTTCCATCAATGCTCCCGTGGAAAGATGAAGAGGAGCAGCATACTAATCCACCCAAAAGAAATTCAGGAAACAATCAATAGATTAACAACAAATAAATAAATAAAGAGAATACTCCAACTGCCAAACCCATAAACAATCATAAGAACAAACCTGAGAAAGCAAATGTGTATGACCCCCAGTATTTGATGGATTAGTAACTTCAAGTGGCAGTTCGACTTGATTTACTGGAGGCACAAGACCAGATTTAATATCAGCCATCATTTGTGCTTGGGATGCCCCTATATCTTTGTTCGAGAAATCAGGATTTCCTTCAATTTCTCTTTTACGATCCTTCAGAAGAGAAGTTGGTGTGACATCCTTCATATCTACACCAAGATTTTTGAGTAGAACCTAGACACCACAAGGATTTGAATTTATAGGTAAATAGATGGCCAAAATAATGATAACAATGCTTGACTAAGGCAATAAAAGAACAATGAATCTACCTCTATGTCAAACTTGAGGTTCATTTTCAAGTTTGGCATTGAATATATCTCAGCAAGCAATCCCAGAATACCCATGGTCCAAGGGTTAGGAGGTTGATATGCAAGACTGCTTTGGCATGGTTCCAGGATCTACAACATGAAATTGAAAGCTAATATAGCACAACATGAAATTGAATATAATTATCAGAGAGTTCGGATCATCAACAATTATCTTAAAATACCTTTGAAGTAAAAGGAATCACAGCAATCATCAGTCCCTTCTCATATGCCTACAGAAAGGGAAACAAGTTGGAAAAAAATGACAGTGTTGATCATTTTATCTTTAAATAATATTCAAAGAATTACAAACCAAATGATGAATTCAGACATCATGAGATCACAGAAAATATTTAATCCAAAAATTACCTCTATAATCAAAGATTTTGGGTCTATTTCACGAGCCCTCAAAACCTGATTCCTGCCAATAGTTAGCTTTCCTAGCCAGCTCCCCAAATTTTTTAGCAAAGAGCGCTCTTCTGAACTTGACTTTATGAGGTCTGATCCTAGAAGAACCTGAACAGTAATAAATGCCAAGTATTATTTTTAATTTCCATTTTACTTTGTTATTTCAATGAAAAAGACACAGCAACAAAGTTTAAACCTTGCAGTTCTCATAAGTTGCTTGGACAATCTCTTTATTCAAAGCCTTTGAATTAACTTTGTCGAGGAACTTCAGGTATAAGTCGTGGAAATTTGGCTCAATGCTTGCTCTGTAAGTGGAACATGGTGTTAGAGAATGTAATTACAAATATACATAAAATAAGGAAAAAATAGAGGCTATAGGATGAACACACACAGAGGAGCAGAAAAAAATGAATAAATATATAAAGGATACCCTCTCTGTTATGGGGACTGAGAACATGTGAAATGAAATACAAGTATAAATGCTGAGCTTACAAACACAAAAACTAAGTTAAAACTCCATCTACCTCTTTCATTTCCCCAATCCCTTGTGGGTTTTAGATTATTTATGCTTCTCTCATTTTTCTTTAGCTCATTCTTATTTGGGTTAGTGCCAACCAAAAGAGAAAGGAAGACAAGTGGGAAAATACAAAATATGAATACTCTCATTTATTTATGCTTCTCTCATTTAGCTCAGTCATTAGATCAATTATTCACTCTTAGTGCAGTTTCTCACGTAGTGCAGGTTGAGGGCAACAAGTACTCTAAGAAAAAGTCATAAGTAATTAAATGAGTAAATAAGAAATTAGTTTGCAAGCCTGAATGAAGTGTATTACTCCCTAATTATTCTCTCCATAACGGTTAACCCCACTATAGCATAGCTTAAAAATAAACAGAACCAGAATTCAGAGTTTTCAAATCCGTGCAAGAAAGTGGACTTAACCAATACTCAAGCACCATTAAACCTATTTTTTACCTGTTAATCCAATAGTCTATTTTAAATTCCCTGGCCACATTTAATCACCATTAAACGAAAGTATATTTCCTCTATCTAAAGCCTACAACACCCACTTAATAAACATACATACAATATGTTTACACAATTACATGACATGAATTATGAAGTATGCCAACCTTTTCATAACCATGTATTGCGCAAACCAGGGATAGTATCGCTCTTTCAATATTTCAGTCAATTCTTTCGATTTCGCTTCAACATTAGTAGCAGAAATATTATTAATTATAAATGATATCTTGTCTTGAACCTCTGATCCTGGAGCCTGTTAACAGCAGAGAGACAGAAGGTCAACAAAGGCAAACAACAAAAAATACCAGAACTCCTTTTATAAAAGAAATTAAGAGAAACAAAGGAGGAGGGGAGAAAATATGAAACACACAACATTCTTCATAAGCAGAGAAGGAATGGGAATAATAGAGTATCTTTTTTTTTTTTTTTTTGGTACAATAGAGTATCTGAATTGCTTAATATATTCTAATCCAAAACTCAAAATAGAGTGCAGCCTATGTAATCAAGTTCATTAAAAGCACAAATGATAGGACAAAGCACCTCAATGGGAGTTTCTCTTTTCTCAGCAGCAGCAACTAGAGTCTCAATGTTCAAAGCAGAACCAAACCCTACATCAGATGAACGGATCAGAGAAGATATAGCATAAATTTAGAAAATTAATACCTAAACCATGCCTAAATATTTATACTGATCAACAGGAATTTATTCACAAGTAATAGAAATATACTAGCAGAAGGAGTTGTGCGGGTAGGCCGAACAAAACCAGGAGATGAAGACAGCATTGATGGAGCACTAACTGTGTTATGTATCTGCAAATGTAGCAATAAAACAAAGTCATCATAACATTAGGAAATACTAATGACAGACACATTCACATCATAAAATTAAAAAAGATACAAAATAATATAAAAGGATGGTACCTTATTAGTACTAGAAGTATCACCAGGTGTAACTACTGAAGATTGCCCCACAGAAGATAAGAGCGGTTTTACATCAGTAGATGAACCAGCCGAGGCTTTAAGACGATCATCCAAGGAAACTTCATGTCTGTGTTGAACTTGCAGTGGAGGAAGTTGCTGTCCAGGATGTATGACACTAGAGCCATTGAACTGCCACAAGGACACAGGATGTAGGAATAAGTTACGCCAAACAGCATAAATGCATGACCATAATTTTTCCTTTTTCCCAGACATAACATTATTAACAAGCAATATTAATTAGAGCTTCACATGTTTGAAGACCAAGGTGCTTGCAATTCGAAACATCCTCAAACAGCTTTGTTTTTCTTTAACTACTAAAGAATGTTTTCAAGAAGTTTCTAACAAACAAGCACTAGAACGACCAATACTGGTCAATCAAGGCACTGGAATGTTAGGAGGCAGGCATCCATCACAAAGTCAAGCAAATAATTACAAGGACACATAGAGAAAACAGCCTAACCATGAACATTACACTATGCAGGAGTCCATTAAACTAAATATTTAATTTTGTAACTGATGCTAAGACTTGCAATATAATAAGAAAACAATCTAATCATAACATATAACTCTCAAATTTACCTGACCAGAAAGTTACACTCAAAGCAACCCTTCCCAAATTCTCAAAATTATTAAAGCAAATAATAGTGAACAGCTGAATAGTCTGTGGAGGGGACAAAATTAATTCAGAGACACAATGGGCTGAGCAAGATAGCAGGGCATAATCCTGTCCCATAAGAGGTCTAAAGGCATCAGAGAATCCACCCAAATTTGGAGCATTCCACTCCAACTAAATACACCAAAGAATCACATATAATTAGCACATCACCATAAAGCCATACCCTCCTTTTATTGTATATTGTTATCCATCAAATAATAAAAATAAAATAAAACTGACTATTCCACAAGTGTGTGCACAGATTTTTGCAAAATAAATAACAAGATATCAAAGATCTAAGCCATAAGCTAGGTAAAGAGTCTGAAGAAGAAAAAATCCGAACTGGAAGAAGGAAAAAAAAAATAGCAAAAAAAAAAATTACTGTTTACCTCCACATTCCCTGAGGTAGCCTGAGCAGTATTATGGCTATTGATAGCAGAAGAATAGTTGAACCCGTCTAGGTCTGCATGACCTGATGAAATCCTGGCAAGAGCCTGTTCAATGAATACAACTATATTTGAATGTGTATTCCGCAAATGAGAGATTTGCAGAATATGATTGCAATACTGAGGCCACTCAATAAGACGATCAACAAACTGCTCCAATGCCAGAGTTCCAAACAAAAACATCTGCATATGAAGACACTGTCAATTCTGACATCAAATGAGAACCAACAAAGACAAGCCACTCCTAAAACCTATACCTTTGAATCTGCAGGCTTGCGTAGAGCATCAAGAACACAACGAAGAGCAATCCCAAGTGTTAGATGTGTTACAAGCTGATGCTTGATTACAGAACCTGATAAATGTTCCAAAACCTTGTCATAAAACTATATAAAACTCGATACAAATAACAAGAATATAGTTCCTAAATGGTGACAAAGAAGTTATATCTTATGCGAGCTCTACTGTAACAGTTTACATCAGTACGACAAAGAAAAGCTCTTAATAAATAAGCACCAAATCCAAATACAAGCGTCATAATCAAGCTAGAATCACAACCCTAAAACACAAATTTGCAGGTTCTGTTCACAGCACCAAAACAGCCTCCAATTTGACCCTTAAACCCATCCCATGGTCTCCAAATTACTCTTACACTCACACACTACCAATAACTTTGCAAGCCACTTTTTCACCCTCACACACAAGACCCTGGTCTCAGCCTACTAATTTCAAACCCCTTTGCTGTGCTATGCAAAAATTCTAAGACTTACAGGCAGTGTAAATGTCGATTACCAATAACAAAAACCGGTCACACAAGCAAACATCATTGTTTTTCAATATATTTTTCCACACAAATTTATTAACCAGTTTTAAAGTTGTCTAGTAGCATAGTAATTCAAATCCTCGAGATGCGGATGATCATCAAAGAACTATAAAATAGAGTTGAGTTAATTTAATCATCTGCAATGTCAAAAGCAAAGCTCACCAAAGAGCACTGCAGCAATTCTGAGTTGCCTGTCAGGGTACTTTGGGAAAAACCTGTACTCCTCAAACAAATTCGCAATCATGCATTCAAAAATTGATTGCTCCCTGTTAATTCACATAAAAATCTCAAAGATTAGTAGCTAACCACATAATAATTTTACTCTGAACCAACATCCCACAGATCAGATAATCATTCTGGAACCCTAGTTCACTTAATCATTTTCACAACATACTTTAATTCTAGAGAAGAAAAAAAAAATCAATTTTAGTTGCCTTTGAACATAATATCAAAATTAGACAAACATTTAACACACAGACAATCCACTTGATACCAGGCAATTTTTTAATAAAAAGTAAGAGACAATTTTTCATCAGGATATGTAGATACAACTCACAGGATAAGCATTTCTTGTCAGGATTCAAGTCAAATATTTAGAATATTGATGGAAATCTGTGAACTCCACAAGGGTCAACATGAATTCCAAACAAGGACCAAGCAACATTTACCCCATCTTGCTGATGAAAATTTATTTAAACTTGCCCAATTGTACACAGTTCAACTTTTATGGAGAATACTTGAGACACCATTGACAAAGAAAAAGAAATAGACAAAAGGATAAATTGCGCATATAAAACTTGAAATTCTTTTTCCTTGGTAAAGGTTTAAGAGGCATTATAGCCAAGATAGAGAGTGATAAAAGAACTTGATATCAAGGTTTCTGCTCATCACCAACCCCAAAGGAGACCTCCATAAAGAGGTGAAAAGAATTTCTTTTTCCCTCGAACTTTTAGATCAGTTAACAGTTTAAAAATTCACAACAGCACTAGTATATCAGATAAACGAGATGCAAAACCATTAACAGAAGTCACCTGTTCACAGTAGATTCCTTGAATCGAACTAGCATTTGAACCATTGCATCAACAGCTAACTGACCCGAAAACATTTGATGAAAATGGGAATTTGCTTCAGCCTCAATGTCATCCGCATATCCATCAGAAGTTGATGAATCAGTGGTCCCACCATTTTGCAACCTTGGATTCGAGTCCATAATGGATATATGCAACCTTTCCAGCTCCTCAGAAAAATGGTTAGAAGTAACCAAGCCAGCGTGAGTTTTAAGAACCTGCAATTGAGGCAGTTGCATCACATTAAAAAAAAAAAACAAACAAACATTAAATAAAGCCACAATAAGCAAAAAAATCCAAATGAATCAAGTAGAACCTTCAAGAAGGTAGCTGTTGTCTCAACATAGAGATTCAAAAGAGCACCAGATCGATGGAAAGGTTTGCCAGATAGGTTCTGGGATCCACCAAAATGGACATCTTTTAAGAACCTGAGGCACTCCTGTAAAGTGAGTTCAAGTATGTCAGCCCCTTTCCATTGTGTTTCTATTAACTTCAGAAAAAATAAGTACGAACTACAATGCACAAGACAAAAAGACACATAAATCTGTGCCAGCAACCTTTTAAAATGGAAATAGAGGAATGAAGGAGAGCAACATTACCTCAAAGAAGGCATCCTTGTATGTACTTAAATTGCTACTCAACCACTTCTCAAGGTCAAGAAATTCTTTTCTTGAAGCAAGGGCTGCCAACCTTATACTTGAAAAATAAGGGATCATCTCCAACACTGATAGTAGAATCTGCAAATCAAATGAGAATCAAGCCAAGAGTTAAAAAACAGAGAAGAACAGATAATCACCAGCAAAGCCAAGACATTGGCATAAAAAAGGATAAGTTTAAAGGCATATTTGCAAAAGAAAACAATGAAGCAATTAATTTACAATCTCTTAAACAAAGCAAGGCTTGGCTTCTTTAGGTAAATCATTAAACTAAAAACCAAGAAAAATAACCTTAGATCCACAATTCTACCATTCAGGAAAACAATCAAAGTGAAAGATCCACAATTTACATTAGAAATACCTTTAGCTCTTGGCAGATGTCCAAAATCCTTGTAATACTGTCTAGATCATTGTTTTGAGAATCAATAACCCCCCGCAAAACCAGATTGGGATTAACATGCCATAGATGTACAATCATACCACTGCCTACTGCACTTTTTACTATCATGGGAAAAACAATGAGAGATACTTCATGCTGGAGGAGGTTGTAAACAGTCTGCAACAACAAATACAAACTTAACAATAAAGAAGATAAATGTGAAAAAGGATATTATTCAAAAGAGTACAAATCCAGAAAATTGTACATTAACATGCGCCATCCCAAGAAGCAAGATTTCAGGACAATGTTTGAGGGGATAATCCAGGATTGATCTAACAGTACTGGCATAACCCCACTCAGCTAGCTGGCACAGTACATCCAATAGGTCAAGACACAACCATGCATGATTTGCATCTCCACGTTGAAGCTTGTGACCATTAATTGCATCCATATATGCCTGCAAGATGATTTGTTATACTAAATAGAAGGAGATAGAAACAAGAAACAGTAACCAGATGGCCAGAGCATCATACCAGCTGCCTCACTGAGTGTTCAAAGGTGAATACTTCTGGTGGTGCTGATACAGCATATTTAAGGAAAGATAGCTGACCCTCAGTATTCTTCCAGACAGATCCGCATATGGAATGGAGAGGAAATGGCTCCTGCAAGGCTCAATTTCAAACAATAAGAATTCCACAGAAGAAAGTTTGCACATGGCACTATTAAGTACCAGCAAAAAGAATGAATTGCAAACATATTTACACATTCTGATACCTGACAGGCATGTCTATATACAGCCATGAGAAAAGAGAATGCTTCTTCACTAGGAAGGAAAAATCCTTCATGATCTAGATTTTCAACAACCCGTACCCAATTGGTTCCAGGTGCCTGTATCAGCAAACACAGAAAACAATTGAAGTTCATGCATTCAAAATAACCATGGCTCAAATAAAAGCTTGAGAGCAGAAAGAGAATAGGGTGGGACTCACAAGATGCTTGATCGTATCTATCAAGACATCAATATTCCAAGAGTTCAATGGTGGCAACTCAGACAAAGTGCTGAAACCAAGGGCCATGCCAAAAGTTAAGAATGTGTTCTGATTGTCTTCCAGAACCATGTGGGTACGAGCAATAGCACCAAGTAATTTAGCAATGGTATTCTCAGTTAAAGGCAAGAAAAGCGAGAAGATTTCCTCGCACTGTGAGACATTAACCGTGCACCCATAGCCTAGTTCCTTCACAATGTCTCCCATGTTCATTTCTTTCTGTATGTCTGCTAAAATAGCATCAAAATCATTGTCTCCACACTCATGGAAGAACTCCATATTCCTGTAAAAAACAAGGAAAGCTACTAAGCAGACATGTCTACAAATACATCAATAGCAGAACAGTAGCATCATAATAAATTGCTTGAACAATATAAGACAAAGATAACAAAATAACTTACTACCTTAAGAAATTGGTCTCACGCATCTCATCAGATAGTAAAGGAGTCAAAACAAAAGGTTGTGCGTCTTTTGGCTGCACCAGTGATATCATCTGCATAAATGAATCCACATGCTTGGAAAGGCCTTCAGACCTCTTGAGGAACATGACAATATTCTGAATTTGCTCAGAGCAACTCAAAGAGCTGGGATTGGTACATAATTCCTCAATCTGAGTCAGACATAAATTCTTGCCTACAAAGCAGCAAGATGTTAGGACTCATATTCAATGATAGGAACCACCTCAAAACCAACATTGCAAATGGTTTATGTCATCTTACAAGTACAAAGTACAGAAGAAAAACGTTAAGCAAGAACTGACATTAGCAATTCACTTCACGCTTACCACATAGCCTGGTTTCAAGATTTTCAGAATCAGATAAAGCAAGACTGATGGCAATCTTTTCCAACAAAGACAACTGTAATCCATTAGAAAAACTTTCTAAAAAGCTTTCACTGATTTCTGCAGCCTTCAGTGACTCAGAAAACACTGTACTGAAGTTTGGTTTGTCCAAGAGGTACTTAATGACTGCCCCAAGAATTGGCTCCTGCTGCATGTCCTTTAGATCTCTTCTAAACAAATTCAGGTGATCCAAGCATGTTTGAAGCAGCAAAATGCTTCCATCAGTTCCATATTCAGCAAACTGTCAGTAAGAAACAGAGGATATCAGGTACTAATTTAGTCAGATAGACAAAATAGATCAGACTTGAATGAAAAAATAAAATACACCCAGAAGTAAGTCTACATAAGTCTGTATACATGTTCCCCCTCCCCCCCACCCCTCTTTTTATTCCACAATAGAGGGAATTAACCTAAGGGAAGCAAAAGACAAACAATAGAACAAAAGAGAAGAGAAGATAAACAAAGATAAGAGTTCACGGAAAATGCTCAAAAAAAAAAAATAGTGATACCTTAGAACTTCATATAAGATGACAACAACGTAGTATATACTAGTCACATTCTCTAACCACCACATGATCACAAAAGTATAAAAATAAAAAACCTGAACTTGTGTGCAAACAAGTCCAACATCTTAAAACACCAGCCAATTAACACTATTAACTTCTCTTGGACTGCTCTCCAATTATACAAAACTCAATTACAAGCCTGAACCCTCCAGATTTCACAAACTCAACTCTCCAACATTCTCAACCACACAACAAAGACACGGGGAAACAAATGCTTCAACATGGCAACAAGTCTAACACCTTCAGCACGTAAAACTGATCTTGAAGACTTATACCCCTACTTATTTCCAAAATTAACTCTCCCAGAACATATTCCGAAGGTTTTATTAGTCCTCCTAATATGATTAAAACCAAGTGAATTACTCCCTGACGTGCATGATTTACAGCCCTTCCCTCCTTGACCTCACATGCAACACCAAATAATTTTAGTACTGAATCTTTGATCCACACAACTCAACGTCAACTGCATCTCATGCCCAAAGCTCATTGGTCAACCATGATATTCTCTAATTTATAAAATGGCAGATCTACAAGAAACCCCAGAAGGATTCACCCTTCATAGCAAGATGACAGAATGGAAGGTAGCATGTCTAGAGAACTGTGTTTAAGGCACACCAGGAAAAGGATAAATGAGATTTACATTTTTGGGAGGTTTGACTACAATGCTGACAATATTTCAGAAACTATAAATTGCTATGGAAAGTGAGTAATAAGCAAATATAATGCACGTAGAACCAGTAGGTTCCTAAGACAATAAATTGGTGCTTGGCCTTGAACCTTGTCAATTTATAAATCAGAGAACAAGAAAAGGGTGATACAGATAAAAATTGACTGACTCACGTGCCTCATAGAAGAAAGAAAACAATGAAAATCTGGAGAATTAGAAAACTTCTAAGACTCTTATGTAGGGTCTAGAAGTCGGATTTCAGCCTTAGGTGGCACTTAAAAATTCAGTGAACAAGTACGGAGCAGAGAAAAAAACATTTAAGCATGTCTTGTTCATGAGCTATAATCGCCACAGCAACAAAATTGCTGCTCATATGCCAAAGTTCATTTGGAAGAGCAAGATTAACGCAAAACCAAACAACCCACTAGCATATTAGCTCGTTACCGCACACTAGGGTAGAAGTAAACTTAGCATTTTCCAACAGTAAAATTTTTTTCACACTTAAACTGCAGTTGATACACACATTCTACCCAGTGTCTAATTTTCCCTAAGGAGTTAACATAAGAACCGTACCTCTTTCAACTCCACAGCAAAACAGGAATAATCTATACCAGTTATAACGTGCACAACATGAAATTCAAATTGAAGGAAAAAATAGACAAAATTATACCATTAACTTCAGATAACACCAAACAAAAGTTTGTCAAAACAGTATCATCAAATTTGTTTCATATAAACCACCAAGAGAAGATAAAAAGGATAACGTCTCAAAAATTAAACGAACAATGGACAAACTAATTGATGAAAATGCAATCAAATCGAGCAGACATCCAGGAAGAAAAAGAGTACCCGACAAAGGTCCTGGAAAATGGAGTCAAAGTTGACTTCGTTCAAGCTCTGAAGCAGGAACCTAATCTGATTCGAAGCTGTTGACGAGAACTTCGTCATGATAGCCACAGAATGGAAGCTAGGGTTTCCGCGCGTAACGATGGAGGGGAAGAGAGGGAGCGATTTCGTGAGAATTCGAAGCAGGAAATGATCGTTCTTCAGAGGTAAGGTTTAGCGTCAGGGAAAGTGGGTGGAGTTCTGAGTAAGGTTTTCTTTTTTTTTTTTGGGGTTGAAAAGAGTCCGAGTGAGGAAGAGTGACTCGGTGCTTTGCGGGTTTATAAACCTTAATGGATGTTGAACCCAGAGGCCGGAACCGCCTCTTCCCAAAATAACTGGCCCAAACTATCAATTAGCCCGTTAGCCGTTGAATGGATCAGTAACTGAGTTCGGACGGATTTATTTTAACTTTTAAATAAATAAAATACTTTTTCCTTCATAAATATATGTATCCCGTATTCATACAAAATATGAAAATTCTATGATACTACGTAAGTATGTTATATTACATTGATATAGTAAGCATACATAATTTTCATATTTTATTATATATAAAATATAATTTATTTAATTTTTTAAACAAACTTAAAAACAGTTAATTTGTACACATGTCATTCATTTATTGGCTATAAAAAAAACTATTGTTAGTAATATATCAAAAGTGAATTATTGATTGCATCAATAATATTTTATGCACTATATTATTATTATTATTATTGTTATCTAATTTTAATTTGTATAATTTTGTTATGTGAATGTGATTTTTTTAAAAAATTTATTCATTAGATGCTATCAAGCAAGGGAGAGACTTTGGTGCAATGGCACCACCTCACGTTCTCGGATTGAGCTTGGGGTTCATTGCTCCCTTAACACACAAAAATATACTCCCTTATACCTATAAGCACAAATAAAATAGATACTATCTAGTAACAATTACTAGGTACTTAAAAAAAAAAAAACACAACTCAAAGAACCAAAGATTGGTCCCTGGCTCAGCCCTCACTCCTTAAGCACAAACTACAAAGTGCTATTTCCGGTTAAAAAAACAAGAGAGGAAGTTATTGTTTGATTTCTTAAATTGATGAAAAAGACTATTTAATTATAAACATAGAAAAATTTTAATTTGATCCCTATTTGATTACTAAAAAAAATATAAAAAATATATGTTGTGTTATATGATTATTTAATTTACTTTTAAATATAATAACTATATATGTAAATATAATAATTACATAGCACAAAAAATAATTATATATCTCTAATTATAATAACTATTTTCATACAATATGAAAAAAAATTAAAATCAAATAATTTGTTTTAACTTCAGAAATCAAACAATAATCCTCTTAAAAAAAAATCAGGACTTACATGCTTCATAGTGCTTGTTACCATGTACTATATACATCTGTCATTGTGTGGTGTTTAGTGTTTTACCAAAAGGAAGTTAAGTTTAAGTGGTGTTTAGTGTTTACCAAAAGGAAGTTAAGTGGGTACTATCCACCCGCTAACGGGAGTGTCGGGTCTGTACCCGTTCAAATCGCTCGCAGATTCTCTAGCTCACCGTAGAAGGCAGAAATTGCTACCAACAGAGGGAGAGAGAGAGAGATTCATCGTCAGCTAACATCTACGCAGAAGGAACTCCGAGAATGGCGACGATGGCGGAGTCATCGGACGCTGACCCTACATCACCACCTGGCAACCACCCCACAAGCAACAACCCCAAATTCCTGGATGAAGCGACGCCGTTTATCGACTATGCGGTCCAGCAAGCCCAGCTATACCAGAAGACCTTCAGCGACACCGTCGAGTCCACTCTCCAGGCTTCCAAATCCCGGCTTTCTCAAATTCGTTCCACATCCTCGGCTCATTTTCACCATACCTTGGTAATTTCTATGAACTCATTTTTTTATTTGTTTGGTTTCTGAGAAAAATTAGTCGAAAAAATGAGTGAGCCTCATTTAGAATTTGAATTGTTTCATAATTGAATAAATTTAGCTTTGATGTTATTGCTTCTTATGGGGAAAAGACATCATATGAATTTTGTTTTTTTATAACAAAATGTTGTGTATAATAATAAGTTTTGTCATTATACATTTACATTGTGTTGGTTAGTTGAAAGTTAGAGAAAAAAATTTGGCCAAACAATTGAGATGGGTCGCATTTTGTTTTCAGGGGCATCTATATTTTCCAGCTAACTAATCAAGATGTTTTCCTTTTCAATGTGACTGTAGGATTCCTTGGATGATCTCAAGTCCCAGTATAATGCTTATGAGGATCTTCTGTTCGGGAAGATCAAAGGTTTGTCTTTTTGGATGTTCTGTTTGTGCACTTTTTCTTATTGAAGTAAGAAAGGTTCTTCTGTTTCAATACCTTTTAAGTTTCTAAAGTTTAGCTTTTACTCTTCCATGGCAGAGGGTGTTCTCGTTGCAGCCTCACATCCAATGATAACATGTGCGGTCACTGCTGGATTGGGGCTTGTGGTACTTAAAAGTAAGTGTCAATGTCATATTTCTAATTACAAGCTTCTAGTCAATGGTATGTAATGTTCTTTGAATGCTATGTGTTCCACTTGGCATCTCATTCTTCATGCAGATTAAAAGATATTGTAGTCGTATCTTGTTACCGAATCTCATCCATATTAAATTAGCCATGGTAATTGAGCTGTTTAATTTATATAGACAGTATTCAGATAATTGATATTAAGGTTATGGACTACTCTTAATTTTTATTTCTTTCTAGAAGGCAGTAAATTGTTGATAGTATAAGTATCTCATGCTTCACTGCTACCTATGTCATCACAATAATATTGAGCACATTTTAAATATTCAATATGTAATTCAACAGCAGACAATGTATTCACTTCAAATTTGTTTACCTGTAGGGCCTCGTCGATTCTTGTACTACAACACTTTGCGCCTTTTTGTTAGTGAAGAGGTGAGTAATGACCTACATGCATACGTGGTCTTAACGAAAAAAGTGTTTATGATTGTTAACATAAATTGTACATGTAACAAAAAGGATATATATAAGTACTTAATATATCACATTATATACCCATGTAGAAATAGTCGCCTATTAATGAATGCTGGTGAATATTAGTGTAAAATTCACTTGCTGTCTTGTCAACATCAGGTACAAAGTGTCAAGTAATCCTGAAAAAGAGAAATAAAAGAAAACAAAAAGATTAATGCATATTTTTACTTTGTGATTTTTTTTTTCTTTTCATTGAATACAGACTGTAGGGCTTAGAAATTTTGAGTATATTTTAAGTGGAAATAGTAGAGACCATAGTATATCAACTGATATTCCAAGAGTACTTCGTTAAAATTTAGCATACATTGGAAATGCACAAAACATTGCATAATTATTATCCGGATTATTGTTTGTGGTTGCAGACCATGATTGCCAGAGCTGATGCACAACTGAAAGAATTGAGGCAGTCAATTGATCTTATGAAGCTTGAAAGTGAAAAGTTGGAGGTAAGATTCAAGTTTCTTATCAGCTCTTGTTGGAATAGGTCTATATATTCTCTCATAGTTAACTTCTCAGTTATTGTATGCATCCAGAATTTCTGGCTCCTCTCTGTCCCTCTTTTCCTCTTTCTTCACTCATAACCACTATCAAGTTGAAGGCTATAGGGTACCTCTCTCAACCATTATTCTTATCACAGTAAATTATGGGAAAATTTTATTGGAAGAATGGGTTTATGGCATGTAATATACAAAGATTGTCCTAAAGGAACTCTTGACGACTCCATGCCAATTAGATTATCAGGAGACTACTAAAAATGAAACAACCATACTCATTAACTACTGAGTTTTCATTTAGTAAAAAAGTTCAAATACTCCATTATAATGTTGCTTGAAAGCATATATAAAGCTGCTTTGAAAGTTTTCCAAGAAAAATCAAATATTAAAACTGATTTATAATGTTGATGTGAAGGACAATAACTCCCAAGAAGGAAAAAAAGGGGGAAATGAAAAGATGATAAATGAATTTACTGCATGAGGCCTCTTCATTTGCCTTTGTATCCTGTTGGATAAGCCTTTTAGAAGCTGAGATTACACCTGAACTTTGATCGAAATGTGTATCAAGCAAGCAGTAAAATAAAGAAAATTCATGGTATGTTGTTGTTATTTTCAGAAAAGAGCATTACATGCAGAAGAGGAATTATTACGAGGAAGGAACAAACTCAGGTTTGCAACTTACTGACGTTGAGCTGTAAGATTTCCTTTTTTTTTTTTTTTTTTTTAATCATGCACTGATTTATCTGTTTTGAATTGTTATGATCCATTACAGACAAGCAGGAAAACAGATACAAGGTGTGATTCACTCAGCATATAAAATTGAAAGACAGGCAGCAGGTATGCAGAATTTGATATCTGTATTGATAAGGAAATGCTCTCACCAGCCAATGAATTAAGCTGGTGATGGTGCATTCTGCTTTTTGTTGATTCATCTCGTTTCTGTTGCGTTAGGTTTGAAAGATATCCTTGGAGAACTTCCTAGAAGAGAAGCATCTCATTTCCGGTCACAGGTTAGTATTTTGTTGGCAGGATGACATCTTACTTTGCCTGGAAGATTTTCAGGTGTTAACCCATGATGGTGTCATGAGAAAATTATCATGTGTTTTTTTTTATCATTCATTGCCTGGAATAATATGTATTTAAATCTTCAGATGATAATTTAATGCATATTATTGGACTCTGGCCCAGCGTTCCAGCATTGACCTAATCAGAGGATGAGATCATAATTCATTTGGTTACTAGTCAGATTGAATATTGGAGAATATAATTATGAATATAAATGATAATACACATGGTGGCAGGAGTAAATCTCTATCTCCATTTGTGCAGTCATTTATTCTCCCAATTTGTCCAGAAAAAAAAGAAGCAAGTCTTCATATTAAAATTTTTACCCATATATAAAAAATATTCGTTTGGTTGACTGTATGTAATATGTTAGTGTACAAAACTTCAATTTTTTGGGATATGCACGATGAAATTGTATAACTTCATCTCTTTTGTAACTAATGAAAATGATTTCCAAGATATTTCATTATTCAGAAGGTTTAGTTGATTTATGTCTCTCCTTTGCCCAAAGGGGTGAAGTAAAGGTATGCATCTTCAAGATTTATTTGAGAGAGGTGGTAGGAACAAATATAAGGTGGAGGGTATTAAAGTTGGAGATGTGTAGGATATTGAATGCATATCTCTATACTTTGCATCTGTCTCTCCTGAATAAAGCCTTAATGTTAATGATTATGTTAACATAAATTTGAGTTCATGGTTATTAATATGATCTCTTGTTTTGGCTTGTTAATAATTACAACATAATGCCTGTTTCAGTGAGATTTTGAAAAGTGAGGGACAGTTTACATTAAAAGTTATTTTAATTAGTAAAAAATCTGCTCATGAAGCATCACCTCACTGAACTTGTGAATATCACTTGTATGTTAAAACAGAAAAATAAATGAAACATTTTTTATTTATTATATGATTTTATGGTGAACTATATATAGTTTTAAACTAAGAAAATTGTTTTGGCTAACAAGTTTATCTTTGCTTTGAAATACGGATCATGTGTTTGTCAATAATGGCTTATCAATTATTACTTGTTAAAAATACTGCTGTTTCTAAACATGGCCTGGTCACACTTTTGTGTTAAACCTAGCTCTTGGTTCTTGTTTGCTCCAGTTGACAAATGCAACATGTATGTCGCTGGTTTCCTGTTTTAACCAATCAGTCTGGTTCATATTTGTAAGTAGGAAACAGGAGTAACTGTAACTAAGGTGGTTAACATGGCAACTATTTCGTGGTTGTGATGATCATTCATCACTTAATAAGAGCTGGAAATTTTCTTACTGGGGTTTAGAAATTGTAATTATTAAGATCCATCCAGGAAAAGTTAGAAATTGCTATGATTTCCAAATTCTGCTTATGTTTGCTTGACACTTCTTCTTGGTAATGCAAAATGATAACCTTGCACTTTGGCTGGCAGGTTTCCAAGCTTGCTTCTGAGGCTAAGCGAGAAAAGAATGCCTTGACCAAGGAGATCTCAAAAATCAGCAACTATGGCATTTCAGTTTGAGAACTATTCATTATGTTCTCCTTTTGGATGTGCAATGGAGTTTTGTGATGAGAACCACCTTAATATCAGGTGGTCTTTCTGGCTTTCTCATCAGGAATAATACATCCCTCGTTAGAAAAATATTTCCTTTTTCCCTTTTGGGTTTAAATTTTCAAGAGAGAAGGCATCGCTGCCTGAAATTGCCTTAATTAGTGTGTGTGTGTGTTAGGGGCAGGGGTGTTGAGCAAAACTCTGTTTTTCTTGTCAGTAAATTGATCTATCACTTGCTTCTTAGGGAGATTTAGACTCATTTTCAAATTGATGAAAGTGAGGAGGGATTTTTTTGTTTTTGTGGGGGGGGGGGGCGGTGTTGACACAAGGAACGCATGCGTTTTGTGGTTGTATACCTGTGCAAAAATACACATTCTGCAGAATGATGTGCAATGTTGACACCTAAGAATTCTAATACTTGATTTACTATCTGTTAATCCAAGTTTTAAGTTCCCTTCGCACATGATTTCTTGAGGTTGTGGGACATTTTTATGTGATGAAAGAATAAAAAAGTAAATCATGCTTTTTATTATTTGTATTCACTTTACTTACACAAAATTATGAAAAAGGCTTCTGACTGATCCTAGGAGGCATCCCCTCACCCATCAACCCAGGAAATGCAAAAAATAAGTGGACTGCAGATAAATTTTATCCAGTGTTGTCTGTGTTTGTATGTCAAAATATTTTCCTGAGGTTACAACGAAGGAAAGTTATGAAGTAAGAAGATATGGAGTGATAGATTTCTTATTAATTTGTTGGGAGTGATGAAGTAAGGAGATATGTAGTGATAGGTTTTCTTACTAATTTGTTAAGTTGGTTTTTGATTTTGCATTTACATACCTATCACTGATTTTAGTTATCCAAAGCCTTTACAATCCTTGAAATAACAAAGGATTTGTTTTTTGTTTTTGAATTCACATAAATTTAGATACGTGAATATAATGTATTCTAATATTATATATGTACTCATTTTTTTTATAACCCAAATATAAAAGAACATCGTCAGTCTTTTTTTTTTTTTTTTGTGAGGTCAAAGAACATTATAATTAGCATGACATATTATTCAGCAGAGAAAGTGTAAATTTTAAGTGTCCAAATAAAATTACTATCTTTAACAAGAGGGAAGAATTATTAAGTGAATCTCTTAAAATATTGGTAACATGGGTAATGTCGTATCTGTGGCCGACACATAATTTTGTATTAATATACGTATAATTTGCTTGTTTGTTTTATAGCCATAGATAGATGGAGTATGATCCTAGGCACGTGCACATGCAACTAAGAATTTAATAAAAAATTGCATTAATTTTGTCACAACTTCAAATCACCGACTCTCATACTTGTTTGATGTGACCATCAAAGTCAGATGCTTGCTGCTTTCCTTGTAGCAAAGGATTGGAAGAAGAAAGCCTTCAATTCAATAGTCCCCACCGCTTCGCCTCTCATTCAAAAGTACAAAAAATGAACTTTCCACTCATGAGATTGACCAATAATTCTTCTACGAATGATGTAGATAAAGTGATACACCATTATTTTTTAAGAATTTAAGCAATAGTTATCAACCACTCCAAAACTCTTGTTTTGTACAAAGTTCATGATTGATTTTTATGGCGGCGTTTGTCAAACTCAAAACTTTAGAAAACCTTTGTACAGCTTTTTTGGTGTGATCGAGTTTTATTTGTACTTCCCTATTTTTGGTTAAATCTGTGTGTTTTTTTTTTTTTCTCTCATAGTTCTCTTACTATTTGAATAAAACGTTTTCTTAAATATGTTACCCTCCTTGGTCTCTTTATATTCTAATTTCGGTTATGTTTATGATTTTAAAATTTTAAAATAATTTATTAATGATATTTGATATTTGAAAAAACTATAAGTATTGAAACTAGTTTAAGTTAATACGAATTCACAAAGCATCAGACCCAGTTCAATGGCTTTACAAAATAAATATGACCATAAATGTGAATTTTATTAACATGTTAACATAAATATATAAAATTAGCTTATTATATCTAAAAAAAAAATTATATCTTGCTTATAGTTTCTAAAAGATAAAATGAAAATACAGTTACAATAAATTTTCCAAATTTGTAATAAACAACCATAAACTCTGCTACACTTATAATTTATTTCATGTGACTTGTTGTCTCTAATGCCAAAACTAATATTTTATGAGGTTTATTTCCTGTCGCTTTGTAACTATTAATGTCAATAAAAAATAATAATAATCTTGTGATAGAGGTAGTCTTACGGTACCCAACTATAGTCTTAGCTCTTTCTCAGCTGCTCTAGAGGGTTTTACCATCTTTAAATACTCAATTGCTTAGTAAATATGTCCGTATATAATGTGCAATTTATCGAAGTACCTAATTTTTTTTTTCTTTTTTTTAGATTATATATTTTTTTTCTCTTCTTATTTTTGAATTTTGAAAAGAAAAGAAAAGAAAAGAAAATTAGGGACAAAATAAATTTGTGTGTGAATATCCGTTCTCCTCTATCACGTGGAACTCCCGTGCTCTCTCACTCTCTCCTCTCTTATTGAACTTTATCAAATTGACAAAAGGCCAAGGGCGAAGGCAATTGGTAGTTGAAGCTTTAAAACTGCAACAATAAAGCACAACTGAACCACCTTTCCTTTTCCGCGTCACTTGTGCCAGAAGGAAGCTGGAGGTAAACAAGGCAAGTGAAAATTTTACCCCAATCAAGAAGGGGGGAAAAAGAAAAAGGTAAAAGGAAAATTAAGACACTTCAATAACATAAAATCCAGAACCCAGAAAGTGGTAACTCTAGCTCATTTTTATACCATATGAAGAGAGAGGGAAGGAAAAAAAAAAAAAAAACACCGACATAGTGACACGTCAGCAAACTTTGAAGTCTTGCTGGTGATGGTAGCATTGTTCTTGTTGCTGCTGTTGCTGCATAAGCTCTTTCTGGCGACGGAGCTCCATGACCTTGCGGTGCGAGTTCGAGTGCTGAGTCAACACGAAAGTCGGGCTTGATGCGGGTCGGTATTCGGGTACGAGTCGACCCGATTTGTACCTCACGCCGCACGCGTTGCATAGCGTCTTGGGTCCCAGTGGTCCCGTCCGCCATTGCGGTGTTTTCTCTGATGCGCAATGGGTGCATCTGCGCACCCCTCCCTCTCCCGTCGTCACCGGTGACCCTCCGTTTTGCTCCCTTGTGGGTTTCGACGGGGACGAAACTGGCGCTTTCGAGCGTTTGCTGCGAGCCTTGCTAGGAAACGACGTGTCGGATTGGAGACCAGCGAAGACGAGTGTCTCATTCGCCGGGAAATCGTGGAAGCTGTCGTCTACGAACCGGGAGAGCCATTCAAGCTCGGCTGCGTCATCACTCTGTCACCATCGAAGAAACAAAAATCAAAATCAAAGTGAAAGAAAGAAAACCCAGAAAAGACAAAACCAAATTGGGGGCACTGATCAGGCTTACAGGGACGCAGAGGCCGGTGGTGAAGTCGGTGGATGAGGGGACGCAAGGGAAATTGTCTATCAAGGGTTGCGAGGGTGAGTATTGGTTATACTGGGTAAATGGGTTTTGCGGAGGAGGAAGGTGGTGGTTGTAGTGGTGGGAGCCGGTGGAGGAAGAGGAGGAGGAGGTGGTGGTGGCGGCGAGATCGTCGTTGGAGAAATCGAGAAGGTCATCAATGCGGAAGCAGTCTGGGGTAGAAAGTGAACCGTACATGTCCATTTCCTCTCACAGAGAGAGAGAGAAACTGAGACTTTGCAAGTACAGGATTGGGGGTTGGCGTTTTGGGTGTGTGGGTCTCTTTGCTCTCTGGCTCTCAGCTCCCTAAAGCTCTGAGCTGAAGAGAGAGAGGGTTGAGGGAAGAGGGAAGAAGGGGATTGATATATTGATGGGAAGAGGGGGCAGAGGAACGTGCATGCAGTGAGAGGAGAGAGAAGAGAGTGAGGGCTTCATTTCTCTCTCTTCCATCTTCCCCCTTCGGATAATAATGTGTGAATGGACACTGTGCATGCTATTGTAAGCAAATTGGCTATTTGTACAGTTAGGTGAGATTTTTTTTTTATGAGAATACAAACTGTAAGCAAATTGGCTATTTGTACAGTTAGGTGAGATTTTTTTTTTATGAGAATACAAACTCAGACTTTTTTTTTTTTGTAAGTCAGAACTAGGCTGGATTTCAAACTTTTGAATGGAGTTAGACTTATTAAATTTGGGGTGAGTCATATCTGTTTTAGGAATTTTATTGTCAAAGCACTCACATATGTAACTTTATGTGATAAAACATTTTGATGCTCTCATTTTATTAAAGAGTAGTTTCAAATACAAAATTATCTTCTTGTGAGGAGAGCCTTATGATCAATTGATCTACAACTCAATTGCCATACAAACTGAGACTTTATTCATGCATCAACGTGCTATCTAGCAACTAGGATATTATTTTCTATTCACCATAACAACTTATATCATGCTTTATTTTCATATATGAAAACATCTTATTTGTTAAACTTTGCATTATTGTGATATAATATTCTTCTATTTTTTGACTTGTTATTTCATTTTATCTTGTTGACATATTATGGTATTTTATTTTCAGAGGAAGAGGATATATCCTTCTTTTAGTTACATAACAATATGAAAGATTAAATTCTTAATTTTCTTATTATAAATTATCTAAATTTCTTACCACTAGACTTCTAATAACTTGTTTAAATTCTTTTTGTTAGGTATAACATTATAGAATATAGAGAGCTTCTAATTAAGCTACTTCACATGAATTTTTTTTTTTTCATCTTTTTAAATTTGGAATGATGTTGACATATAGACATGAAACACAATAATATTTTATTGTGTTGAGAAAAAGAAAAGCCAACATAATTCTAATTTGAAATTAGATAAAAATTCATGTGAAATATCTTGGAAGCTCCAAACATTATATTTCTAAACGATGGATTACTAAAGGCAATAAATGGAAATTTTATTAGGTTAACTAAATAGGTCAATGAAGGTGGGACTTTGTAGACTTGAGAATTGAACCTATATTTAGTATAGTAATTGCTTATTTTCCTAGTGTTGAACCCATTAAAGTAAATATGCTAAGTGGCTCGACAGAAAAATAGTAATTCTCCCAACTATAGAGTGATACCTAAGTTAAACTCTATATGCACATTGGGTACCCAAGTCTTGAGTATTAGAAGAAATCAATACTAACTAAATTTTTTAATTCATGAGGATCAAAATGAGACAAAAGAATCACATGCTTGAGTTATGTAATGATAGTCTTTATAAAGATAATGCTCCCCCTTAATCTCTCCACGTGCAGATGAAGAGGCTTCTACTGCGTGTATATATATATATATAATCATACAGGGTTCTTTATCATATAAAAATAAAGGTATGATATTTATTTCTCGATTCATAAAACATATTTTGGTTAATTACACGCAACAAAAAATACTTTATTTTCATGTTAATTATATGCCCAATGATTTCATATTGTAATGAAATTTTAATATGAATCTCCAAATACATGAACTTATAACTATTTGATGAATGTACTTTTAGTTTATATTTATTTGACCAAATAGTTTATAGTTAAGTAGTATTGAGATCGTCTTCAGAACTTATGAGTTATGTATTTTAATTTAGAATTGTAGCCAAAAGTACCAAAAGAGTTTATATTCATTTGACTATCTATATATATTTATTAAATAAAACTTTGGATCTCTTCAAATTTTGAAAAGTTTCGGTTTATTCTAATTTTGGTGTTTGCACCTAGCTTGTTTAATTCAACGATAGATAGTGAAAAGCTTAATAAAAATTTTCAAGAAAATTTTGATTTTTACATTATAACAAGCTAAAGCTTTAACTTCCAGTAGAATGTAGCGCCAAATCAAATAGGCACATAGAAATTTTGAAGCGTAACAAAATTATTTAAATCCTACTCATAACAATTAACCTTTAATATTAGCAAAAAAGGCTATTCTTGATATTTTAAATAGTAAAAACAGAAAATACCTAAAATTGAGAGTTTGGAGTGGAATAATTTTTTGTTGGTATTATTATAAATATCTAAAAAAATTAAGTCACTTAATATATACCAAAATAGTTAGTTTTTTATAAAATAAATAAATAGAGAAATATAATATGCATACCAAAGAATATATTAAGATATTAATAATTTTCTTTGACCTTATAAAACTCAATTTTTTTTAATAATTTAGAGATGTGACTCATATTAAATGACTTAATTTTTTAAAATATCTATAATAATACTAAAATTAAAAATTTGTTCTATCCCAAATTCTCAATAATTTTTTTTTTTTTGTTGGTTTATCCCTAAAGAGAACTTGGGTAACTTAAAATCTCGTAACCATTCACTTTTTGGACTTAAATGGACAAATAAATACACTTTTTTCTTATAAATAATAATTTGAATAAATGGGAAAAAAAACAAACAAAATTTTGTTAAAGAATAGAGTATCCACATGAAAATGGACGGGTTTTTGGGGGAATCTGTTTGTTTGGTTTGGTTTCTTATTACTAAAATAATAGGTATTACTATCTGAAAGACGAGTTCTGACGCCACCACAAGCGGCGGAGCCCACAGAGACAGAAACCGCAATACTCATATTCACTCTGACTCTGAAGCCATAGTATTAGTAGCACCGACAACCTTCCAGCTGTCTCAGCTCTCTCTCTCTCTTCGATGCTAATTGCTGAACAAAAAGGATAAAAACGATTAGGTCATCACTCATAAATCATGATAACGAGAGGGCACGTGTTGAACCTAGAAGCTACGTGCATGGGTCCCGCCCTGATTGTGAGGGTGGCTTTTTTCTTAAACAAGAAAAACCTTATTTCAGACGATTTTATTTTCTTGAAATAGTTCTTAACGTACATTGTCCTTTTTAGAGTACGGTTCTTAAATTTTTGATTGATTGATTGATTTGACTTCTTATATACTTTTGTTTTTTTGATGTTCTATATTAATTCATACCTAATGAGCATTGAGTAGCTGAGTTTTTGAAAAAGATTTTTATAAAATAATTTTGAGTAATCATTATAATTTCATCCAACCATCATTTACTCAAGCCTAGATTTACAAGAGATTAATTGTAGCATTACCATAACTTTTTTTTGTACATGAAAAAAAAAAAGCATAAACTTCATGTCCATTAGAGTGATTGATGATAAAATTAAGGAAAAATAATGAACAATGTTATTATTTTTGAGTTTTCTAATACTTTATATATATATATATATATATATATATATATAATCATGAATTAATAAAAATTCTATAATGAAATAAATGTTTACCATAAAGTGCATTAAAATTGAATTATTGGATGAAGTTTTGTATTACCTATTTTCATGTGTTGCTACAAGTTCTATTGTTGTATAAGGAAAGGTCTACTAGCTAGACTTTGAAGAAAAAATATTATGATCACGACACTTCAATCTAAATGAAACTAGTTTTATATATAGTTGTACAAATTCTATTATGTGTAGGATTAATATTATAAAACTTTTGCAAGTAAAGGTATTCTTTTATATACAAAAATCAATATTTTATTGACGGATATATCATATATGGATCCAAGACAATGACACATGCTAGATAATTATTATAGGACTGCATAGATAATATATATGTTATTATTTTTTCTTTTACCCATAAGATATCGTGATATATTGGATGCATAGTTATTAAATTTGGTCCATACATTGACCCAATATTGTGCTTAAGTCAATCAACGTATATTATATATATATATATATGCTTGGATGCTTATGTTTCAAACGTTCACATCATAGGAATAAAGCATATGCAAAAGATAAACATTTTTACATGGATTTAATTTTATCCACTAATAGTATAAAATAATTTTACATAGTCACTCACTCGCATGATGCAATATAAAAAAAAAAATTTGTTAAATTTATTTACTGTTAGTAAAGGATTTTAGCTAATTTAATAATGTGGTAACATATTATTGGATGATAGTGCAAAATAACATTCTTTTCATCCTTCTAAGAGCACAAAAAAATGGAGTTTACATAAGCATGTTTAGAAACTCACCGTATCAATTCATGAAATCTAAGAGCCTGTTTGGAAACTCAATTAAACGTTGAAGAAAAAAAAAATTCAACATAAAATATTTTAGTATTTTTTTGACAAATCCTTAACAGCCACCCAGCTATATTATATTGCTTATAATACTAGCTCTTCACACACAACTAATTCGAAGGTCACATTTTTTACCCTATTGTTGTTGTCAGAGTTAGGGTGAGATCGACAACCTAAGAGAGAAAGACAGTAAGGAGAAGGTTGGAGTCGGAGTTCCAACACCACCTTTGACACTCAAGTTAACTTGGCCTTGAAGGAGAAAGTGAGAGGAACTAAGAGAGAGAGTGAGTTCAAAATTGAGATAGAATTCATCTAGAGTTGAGTTAGAGAGGGAGAATGTATATCTTAACTCTTAAGTAAGAACATTTTGATCCTTTTATTGTAACAAAGGGTAAATGGTTTATTAGGTATTATCACCTACCATTAGTGTAGAACTTGGGAGTCCATAGGAAGATGATTCTGTATACTATTGCATCCATAATAAAATAATTTACTATTAATATGAATATATAATAACATTCGTGTTCCTCAATTTGGTTCCTATTTTAAGAAACAATGGCACGTGAAATAAATTTTTTGTTATGATCTCCTTCATTTTTTTAAAAGAAAAAAACAGTATAGCTGGGAATTTGGTATATATTCACATGCAATCCCATCTAAAATCCCTTCATTGGTGGATTATAATCAGCAAAGTGTAGTGAGAACCAAAGTTTGTGAATACTTTAGAAACTTGGGATTCTTGAAGCACATGATAATGAGGAATGGTGATCCCAAAGCAATGGGATTGCACGTGCGTTGTCACATGCGTTCATTAAACGTGATTATTAATATCCTTCAATGAATGTATTCCACACATACGGGGTGCTGTACAAACTACCCTTTCTATTTCTTCTAGGTTCATGCTTATGACTACAGAAAGTAAATAAAAACTACACATAAAAAATTACTAAGCAATAAATTAAAAAAAATAAAAATGGCAAAGTATATAGTCTATCATATGCAACACACTTTATTGGGTTGCCAATAGCCACTTGCATAAAATAAAGAGCGTGGCCATGAAAATCTACAAAATCGTACATGTTCAATCATGGTATCACAACTAAAATTATCACATCATCCTTCTCCTCACCTTGGGACAGCTACACCAAGCTCTAGCAAAACAAACGGAAAGCTTTCAGAAATTAACTATCATAATCTCAAAGAGCACAATTAATACAGACCTTGAAAACATCTTATCTCAGAGTATTTTGCAATGAACTTATACGCATTGATGGCTTTTTTCCTAATAACACACTCCACCACCAAAGTGAGCATCCATATCTCTATTTGTCAGAAAATCTCATTCTTCTCCTCTTACAATAATGATTTGAATATTTTTAATCAACTACTCATAGAGTACGTTTCATTCTAAGATGCTACATCCCCACTCTTTGCTATTAAAAGAACTCATTCAATTGATCTTGCCAACTTGCCTTGAAAGGTTATAGTTAAATACATATGACTTGACTTCACTTACCAAACGGCTTGTAACCGAGTGGTACTAAGGTCGTCCTCAGGGTTTATGGGTTCCGTGTTGAATCCAGAATTGCAGCCAAAAGTATCCAAAAAATACACATGACTTGAGCAATGGTATGAGTCCTACGTATCTAATAGTTCTACCAGTTGCTTACTAATACTAACATCAAGTTCATAATAAGTTTTAAGATTAGTTCGTTGCAAAATATAGTTTAAATAATAAGCATGGTTGTGCAATTCCATGCCAGATGCTCAAGAGTTTTGTAGACTGATGCAAATGGAACATTCTCATTAATTTTGCAAACAATCTAAATCATTTAGTTCATATATTACTTAATTAGTATATAAGTTATAGTCATATGCTTTAAAATAGATTAAAGATATCAGCATGTTGCCACCAACACCCCACGATTAGACACATATAGCAGAATACCTATGACATACCCACCTTCAAAAATAAACTGCATGAAGCAAAATAGTTCACGTATCATCATATCCATCTGGGAAAATAACAATTTTGTCACCACGACGGAAAAGTGGAACATAATGGGATTAGTACACACACAAGAAAATCCAAGTCTTTTCAGAATAGTTCACGTATTAAATTGCATGTGTACAAAAGGGCAGAGGCATAGTAAATAATCTACAGAAATCANAATAGTTCACGTATCATCATATCCATCTCGGAAAATAACAATTTTGTCACCACGACGGAAAAGTGGGACATAATGGGATTAGTACACACACAAGAAAATCCAAGTCTTTTCAGAATAGTTCACGTATTAAATTGCATGTGTACAAAAGGGCAGAGGCATAGTAAATAATCTACAGAAATCAGTAAATGTTAAACCAAGAAACTATAACACAGAGATAATGTATGGAAAAAGAATAAAAAAAATATATTATTTTTACCATATTTTCTTTTGTTGCCCGAAGGCAGACAGGGCTTACTTATGTACATAACAGTATCATAAATTTCATTTAAAAATGAAAAGTATATCTGTATATGTAATAGATTTAATCATAAATTGTAGCTCTCTACAAGATAATGCATACACAAGAGTTATGGCTCCCAACATTCTGCGAACCCAATTATTCTAGACTCCTTGGTATTATTTGATTTTACATTTAGCATAACTTATACCATTTCTTCTTTTCAGTAATGAGTGGTTTGAAGACAGATAGAACCTCTGATGGTCTGTCTACATATGAAATAAGAGACAGTTGCAATAATGGCTTTGGGCACCCTACCTCCCAAGAAGATTACTTTATCAGTGACAGCTCCAACTAAAATTGGGGAAACAAGAGAAGAATCAAATTGTAGGAAGAATGCCTTAGCACAAAAACAAAATTCACTATCTGATAGAGTCACATTCTTCTTTTCAAAATTTATAGTGACTATTTTTCATTGGTGTTTATAAGGCTTTCCTAATGAAATATCTAAGCAGAACACTTCAAAGTATCTGTTCTACTTAAAGATTGTCAATGCCATTAGAGATTGTATTGACAAAAGAATGAAGCTTTCAGTGCTGAATTTTTTTAGTTCCCTAAAATCAGAATTCCAGCTGCTTACCTATAAAATTAATAGTGTCACAAATATCATTCAAGAATGAAAAATTATATTGTGCTAGATTCAGATGAAGACATGTTTCCTCCACTAATAGGGCACTTCGTGTGATCCACTCCTCTTCTTATATTCCTAAAACTCTGACTTTGCTCAATGTAGGACTCAAGAGCTCCTCTGGTGGGAATCTGCGAGGATAATATGTGGCTTGACATTTCCAAGGGTTTCACCAAGATTTTTTCTGAATTTGGTCCTTGGACTACACGAGTTTGTAAATTTTTCCTTCTAAAGACAGCCTCACATGAGACAGTGCATCTCAACCTTATATCCTTAGCACTCTTTTGGCATTACTCAATATCCCCTTTATTATGGAACCTTGGTCTCCTCCTATGGTACCCAGACATATAAAGGACATTGGTAGGTTGAATCACTAGGAAGATGGAATAGAATACAGAAGATCAAAGATTGAATTATAATTACTTTTAGGTATAAGCAAGAGTAGTCAAAGAAGGACATTTATCCAAAAATAAATAAATAATCCAGCGAAGAAATTTTACTCTCTTCAAGCATCTGGTATATCAAGATAAAAGGAATTGAGGCTAAACTCATAACACATGCATTTCCCAACTCATCCAAAAAGTACCATCAGTTTTTTTTTCTTCAGTTGCATGCAAAGCTACGCACATTGTTGGGAGTAAATATTAGGCCTTTTTGAAACCCCATTAACAAAAAAATTACATTTTTCTGTTCAGTTTTACTTTTTATTTTCCCTTGAACTAGTTGAACAGGCATCAAAGAGAAAATGAAGGAAAAAATACTCACAATTGAAAGAAACAAAGACTTTAGGGTCCAAGAGAGTTGCAGCAGAGGGTACCCTGTAAAAGAGCTCGATAGCTCCTGGAATCTAGGCTAAGATTTGATATCATTCTCGCGGTGGCCACAGCACTATGTAAAGGCATAAGAGACTGCACACATCCTAGCTTGTATGCCGAAGTTCTGTTAAAGAAAACAATTTGACATATTAGTAAAAAACACACCCCAAATTTCAGAAGTTCTTTTATAAAAGAAATGCATAAAATGCATGCTGATGAACATGTACAAATAAAACTAAGAACTATATACACATAAATAACAGTAAAATTCTCTGAGTAAGCACACACTCAACTAAACATTACCATTTCCAGCCGAAGTAAAGAAACAAAACAATGGCCAAAAAGTTCATTCGTTAGACAACATTGATGTTCAATTTACAAATGTTTGACAGTGAAGCAAACAAACATATAAATAACTATATGTAGAAAATCGTGAGGGAAAATAGAAGCACAGAAATAAAAAATGTTCGACAATATTAAAAAAAGTAAGTTTTTCACTTCACTCCGACTAAGCAATACAACATAAATTGAAATTTCGGAAATTTATTGGTCTGAAGGGCTTGCCTGATAAACGATGGGAATCGACGGGAAGTGCTGCAAGAGTTTGATAAATGTTGAGACGACACTGTTGCAGAGGAGTTCAGAAGAGGAGAATGGTTTCTTTGTCTAATAACTGATTTCAACGAAGACACTGTAGACTTGCAGATTAAACGACGAGTGCAATGCGAAGACGCCATGGGAGACAAAATTGAAAGTGAAGAAAAGCAGAAACGGAGAGGAAAGGTGCCTCAGGTCTTTGAGTTGACGGAGTTTTGAGGTTTAAACGGGCAGCAATGCCGGTTATGGCCCAAGGAAACTTAAAATCCAGCGTCGCCATCTTCGCATGGCCCATTTATGTCCAAACGTGTTGAAATGGAGTTTCTTTTTTTCTTTTTGTGAATAATGTGCGTGGCCCATTTCTTTTTCTCTATTTTTATGACATCTATTTTACTAGCTAAGATAATTGGGAAGAGCAACACAAGCACCAGACACACATACACACAAAACAATTAATTTAGGATTTCACAAAAAAGTTGAGATCACATGTTCAAATTTTTATTTTCCTATATCCCTAACTAAAATTCTAGCTTTTATTTAGCCAATGATTTAAAAACAAAACTGTTAAGTGTAGTATACCATGGTAAGATTGAGCAATCTTTTATTTTTTATTTTTTTTATGATAATAGAAATTCATAGAAAGCAGAACTTTTCAAACAAAGTACACCAGTTACAATTATAGTAATTACAGACAATCAACAGGGACATCACCCCTCACAAAGTGGCTAATACTTCTAGGTAGATAGACTCCTCTTTTATCCGAGAATAAAAATGGTTTGACAAAAGGTGGAGGTTGATCAAAAATTTCAAAAGTGAATGTCATTTAGTGAGCTGCTTTTGTCAATGCATCTACACGTCTATTTGTTTCTCTAAAGGCATGATGAATTTCAAAATGGGGTATCTTCTGAAGGAGATCCCTGCAACAAGTACATAATGATTGATAATGATGGTTAGAATCACCACCTCTTAGCATGTTAACGATAAATGTTGAGTCAACTTCTACAATCAAATTAGATTCTGTGCAATTATGTGGCTAATTTCACATTATGTGTTCCACACATAACACATCAGAATTAACTACGAAAAATTAGCAATATGCTAGTGATGAAGATCACTTGATATGTGATTTTTTATTTTGTTAAACGATAATGCATAGCTTAAATGACAATTGATAAAGTGATCAATAAAAATTGCAATTAATTATTGCCAGTGTTATTGCTATTATTACTACCATCACCGTTATCGTCACTACTGCACACTATCATTGATACCATCTTTAATATCATTGCCAATTATGGTAAAATAGCTATATTAACACAGTAAGTAATTATCAATTAAGCACCCAATATTTCTCAACCAAACACCACGTTATATAAAGCATCTCCAACTCAAGTCAAAACATTCAAATGTACTTTTGAATTCCTATGCAAAATCTAGCTGAAAATTGTTCAGAATACAGAATCATAAGATTGAAGAAAACGGATCAGAGAATGGTAATACGTAAATGCCTTCAAGAGCCGTTTGTGTGTGAATCAGAAGATTAATAAACACAACTAGGACATTTTTCCTTCAGGGCCATCAAGGGCATTGGAGAATAATACGTTAATGCCCTCTTCAAATGCACACCAGTACAGCTTGCAAGAAACCCACCTTTTCTATAAAGGCCACTAAAATTCAAAATCACACTATTCCTCGCCATTTTGACCTTCGTCCTTGATAAGCCTGATCATGTCATCAATTCGAAGAATCGTTATTGCTGCTTCTGTTGCAAACTGGAAAAAAAAATAAAAAATCAGTAAACAAGTTTGCACAGCTATAGAGAATCTGTCGCATGTCAGACATTAGTTATATGCAACCAAATTTTTACCTGAATTATTTTTACTTTGCTCATTGCAGGCTCAATGACTCCAGCTTCCAAGTTGTTTCTAATTGTTCCTTTTAAAAGGTCCAATCCCATGCTGAAGAAAATTGAAAGTGAAAGGCAACGGAAAACATGAATTATTTTTCCGTGCAAGGAGGATGTCAGTGCTATCATAGAAAAATACTCTCTCAACCCACCTCCCCTCCACTCAAAACCCAAATAAAAAAAAAAAGGTGATATTATCCAGCAACCTCACTTGGTGTCTATTCTCTTATCTCAAACCTTTTTCTCCAGATTTTTCAAATGCATATACCCCACTCAAATTGTGAGGCAACGTTACAAATGCAGAATGTGAAAAAGCCATGACTAATGGTTAATGAAATTGCTACTTGTAAAGCTCGCCAGAATATAACATACAAGGGAAGTTAGAAAATATAGCAGCAAATACCTAGATAAATGTTTCTTATCAGCTTTGGTCTGCGCTGTATGGTGGTAAGCCCGTAATTTCGCAACCAACTCGGTGGCATCCTTAGCAGCATTGACAGAAAGCACCTGCACCAGATATATGTCACCAATGTATATTTTGTGGTTGATAAAATGGTTGGAAAGTAGAATTTTATCTGTCCGAAACAAGTCAACCTAAAAACTTAACATGTCAAGCACGGGCCTAAGAATGACTTTCATAACACTAATGCTGCCTCATGAGAGTTTTCGCTGAACATGAAACGAGGAAGAAATAGACTTGCAGCTACTATCAGCCAAAACTACATAAAACACTACACAGAAAGTTTATTGGGAATCTAATATCAAACTTTGTATCACTTGGTCAACTAAGCTCTAACACCATGTCAAAAAACCAATTGACTTAAAATCTGAAGTAACAGGTTTTATCATCTTGGCTTGAACCAGACCTTTGGAATAATTAACAGAGCTTCAGCAAACTCAGCTATAGCCAACTGCTCCCGGGATCCTAAAGTTGTGGCAAGATACTCCAAATATACTGATAATGCCGATTCAACAGCACCTCCACCAGCTACAACCTGCATTGCGAATATCACAATTACAAATTATATATAAAACGACAATCACAATTGTAAACAGAAAACATGACAATTCCTAAAGCATCTTCATCTTTATCAGTGATTTAACGTCTACCAACTCTAGCATCATCTTTCATGGAGAAAAATTGAAAGGGAAACAAAGATCAAACCATTTTGCACATTTTCTGTGTTAATGCAGATATATCGACTTTTGGTCTTTTGGTCAAAAAAGCCTACCAATGAAGGGAGAAAGAAGACCCAAAACATGATCAAAGACATAAGCAAATGTGGATCTTTGAGATAAAAATGGCTTCCTCTTTCAATTTGTTATTTGAACCAGAAAGGATGGTGCTTTTGCGCTTGGTAGGAGAGCAAATGGAAGGAATAAAGAGAAGTGAAAAATGAAAATGGTATAAAGGCATGCATCATGTCTAATGGATTATAAATTTTCACTGTCTGTCATTGGAATATCAACTACCACAGTAATTTCATTTTCCCTTCTATAGCTGTCAAACTAAGCTCACTTCAACATAGGTAGCTCTTTGGGGCAGCTTTCGATTCTTGGCAAAATAGATTATTGTACTTTTGTGTTTGTCCTCGATTTAAAATAATATTTGAAATCATTTCATTTTAGAAATTTGACACATGAAAATGATTTTCCAAATATGATCTAAACAAAAACTGATTATTGTAAAATCAATTCTCAAATAACATGTCTAAACATAAAATAATTTTTCTTTTTTTGGTTTCAAATTCTATTCTTCCACAATCAATTCCACCCAAAAACAATTCTTTGTAGATCTAATTTTTCACAACTAATCCAACCTCTCTCTAAGTACCTCGAACACAAATCCATATTAGTAAAATGATCAACTAGCCAAGTATGCAGGAGCCAAAAGTCATGTTACAGTGCAAACACTCGATCACAATGAATAAACAGAAGAAATTATAATACGATAACTCAAAAAGCAGCAAAAACATATCATTTTTGAAAAACTGAAATTTAAAGAAGAATAGGAAACTTCAAGCAGAGTTAGATTTGAAAGCAGAAGTATGTAGAACAGTACCGTATTTGATTCGAGAGTTCTCTTGACAATTGATAAAGCATCATGCAAAGCTCTATCCATCTCATCAAGCATATAGTCATTTGCACCTCTAAGGATCAGTGAGACCTACAGAAAACCAAGACAGGATTACCGATGACACAAGGTGACAACATATGCTATCCACAAATACACCTAATACAAACCAGTACATTTCCAGTTATATCAACACTATTTTCCTAATAATTTGATTCCCTTAAATTGCGTTGAAATGCAAATTAGTCATCATAAAAAGGACACCAAGAACCCATTTGTATTACAGAGACAAAAAGACCAAGGGAAATTTAGGTTTCAAAATCCTACAGCACCAAACTGTGCAATTCAAGATAGATCACTCACTGCACTTGAAGTTTTGGTCCCTTTTATCATTATCACTGCATCATCAGAAACACGCTCCTCTACAACCTCGTCTGCATATCCAAGAAATGATGGATCAAATGTTTCCTCTCCTTCCATATCAGCAAATGTTGAAACCTGCATTCATCAATCATAGTGGAAATCATAAGAAACAAAAGATGTTTCTTGCTTGACAAATAGAACCCTATACTAACAGGTCAGACCATATAGGAACAAATAATGATAAGTGAGCTACTAAGATTTAGAAAATAAAAAGGATGAGGAAAAGATTTCTTGTTTGAATTCAGATAACATGGATAATAGGTGAGAGATGCAGTGGAAAAAAAAATTCATTAATTACCAGTATAGTGACAAAAATGTATATAAAATTCTTGACGCCAGCATCTTAGTCTCTAGCAAAGTGGGAGGGTAAGCTTATGTATAAGCTTCATAAATATAGTGTACATTACTCAATACCAAAGTGATAAAATTTCCATCTCCATCCTCCAATCAATAAAAAGAGAGCAATATAAAACTCACTTCACAAATATTTTGTACCTCTATTCATTCTACTAAAATAGCCTAATACAAAGTTGACTCAAAGTGAAATAATAAATGTTAATTGTAAAAATATTACCCCAGAATAAAACTAAAGAAAAAATATTTACCATTGTTGCACCAGTTGCCTTGGCAACATGACGCATATCCTCTTTCCGCACACGTCTTACAGCAATTGCCCCAGCCTCAACGAAGTACTGAAACAGCAACGAAGATTAAATGTTAACAAACAAATACTTGCATATTAAATTCATGATGTCGTGATAAAAATAGAGCATGTAAGTTGCACAAGGAATCACACAATCCATCAATTTGACCCACTAGTACCATATCAAACAGGTTTCAATTAACTTATAAATTTCATATCCATACTCAAAGATACAATATAAGATGTAGCAAATTCAACTGAACCACCCCTGGGAAAGAGAGAACAGGGAGGGGAGGAGAAAGGTAGTAAGATAGTAGATATTGAAACAACTAAGATACTCTTAAGGGGAATAGGGCTAAGCAGAGTGAAAAGGGTTTTCCATGAGATGGGAAATGAAAACTATTAGCCCCACACGGGGTTTATGAATAAGTGATTGTTAGATAATGAGCAAGGAATATCCGTCTTTCTGCTAAAGAGGATGTATTGAACTAATAATTCATTAGAGATACTTTTTATGAATGTCAAATAAGTATCATAAGTAAATTGCTCCCAGTTGTTCAAGTATTTGATAACCAGCGTCATTCTTTGATAAATGATCACTATGACTCAGACTTAACAGAATTTGATCAATCCTTTTTTCTATCGTTAAGGTAGAGAACTGAACCCAGAATTCTCTTTCTTTATCATCAATCGAATCACTGTTCGAGACTCAGGATTCTATTTTATCATCAATCCAATCACCATTCACGTTTTTTTCTTTTTCTTATCAAGGAATAGAAAAATGCATCAATAATACCTCTCCTGAAAAACCACTGAACAGTTATGGCCATGTGGTCTATCAACTAATTTTTTCAGTTGTCATTCAGATAGTGAAAATGTAAATGTCATAAAGAATGAGAGGAACATGTTTCAACTACACTCATCTTAGTATACTACATTAAAAGATCATAACTACATTATCCTACCCAAAGAAAAGATCATTAAAAGCGGTAGAAAAACGAAATGGAACAGGAACTTGCCTTGAGTGCCATGTCATCAATCCCTTTAGTTGTCAAAACAACATTTGCTCCAGCTTTCAGTAGTTTTTCAATTCGTTCTTTAGTCATATCAGCTTCCCTAGAATGAGATAGAATGATCAATTCTTAAACCAGATAGAAATATAAAAATTGTTCAAAACTAAGAATAAACAAATTTCCAATATGGCAAAATACAAAATAGCATAGTACTTGACAAAAGAAAAAAAAATCATATCATTTCAAGCATCAATGAGAGCTATCCATGCACATATACAAATTTTCTGAACCCAGTTTAAATACATATTCCAGGAGATCTGTGTGTGAGGAACCACTTTCAAGAACTAAATGATGGTCCCTTGCCAACCCTAACTATTATTCAGCATCCTAGCATTGCCAAGATGGAAACTACCAAATGTTTAACCTACCAGATGATCAGCTGATAGCTGCACTTATTATTCTTTTCTGTTCAAAAGACTATTTTTGCACCAGTGTCTTTTTGTTTTTGATAATATAGCTTATGCACAGGGCATCATTCTCTGACTGATGCCCTGCACGTAAGCTTCATTATCAACAATATGTCCAGAAACATCTACCCAGTTTAATGGTAGACCCCTATGTTTTTTTCCTTTCACCTAACAGGGCTTTGGACAATATGCATGCCTAAAGATGAATGCTTTCTATACATGACTACTTAACCTGACACCTGGCTTACTTTTAATAAGCAAGTAGACTTTCTCCTTAGTATATTGTAAAAAAGAGAATCTAGGAAAGTATCACATTATGAATGATGGCAGTCTATGATCATATTGCCAGTACCTCTGACGAATTTTCTCAAGCTCCCTAGGGTCAGTGACTAAAACTTGGACACCCAATTGCATTTTTGTCTTCTGAAGATTAAAATCAAGACAAGCAATTTTCGCAGGGGCAACTCTAAGAGGCATTCCTTGAGCAGCTCGGCCAGTATTTAGAGCATAACCATTCATCAAATAGCTGTCTCTAGCACTTTTTCCATGAGCTTTCAATATATTGATTCCCTGGAAAATGGAGCAAAATAAGTTATTATATTCATTACAAAGCCTAAGATCTTAAGCAAGATATACAGATTAGACTATATAATACAGATTATAAGCCTACTACTGATTGATCAGACAACATACTGCCAAACATTTACATATTTCAGCATGGAGGAAGAGACCTAAGATTAACATGTATTCTATCACAAACCTTGATTGGGTATCTAACTTCACCCCGGGCATTGGTCATCTTTACAGCCTGTACTGCATCTACAACCTATAAATTGCATAAACAAGTCAATTAGATAATTGAAAACGTGATGAGCTCTTATATCAGACCTATGGCCAAAAAGTCTCCAGCATTCAGGATCAGCGTTTAGTCAAAATGCATAACTAAATCAAGTCGCTTTATCTTAACCAATCATGCATAACTAGTCAATTCAAAAGTGTGATTAAGCCAATAAAATATTTTAATTCCCTGTTCTTACCAGCAGAAAGTAATTGTAGTATTTAGTATGAAAGCAAATCTTTCATTGAAAGATAAATTGTGATCATTAAAAATTTTTAAAAGAAAAGAGTCCAAAAAGGATGGGGGGGAAATATATATTTTTGGCTCAACTACTAATACAAGTAGATTTTGAGATGGTACACAAGAAAATTTATATAAGCTCAATATTAGTAGCAGAAGAAGGAATGCTTCAGTTTCAACTGATATGAATTATTAAAATTTAAGACAGATTCATAATAATTCCAGACATACCAAATTGGCAAAGAAGTCATCATCACCAGCTATCAACTTTGAGGACATGCTGGTCTTGGCACAGTTAATTAATGAATCTTTTCCAAGCTTTTCAACCTAAGAAAGTGAAGAAAAAAATCTGACTCAGTAATATGTCAAATTCATGAGAGAAAAAACTTATACTTTCATACATACTACACAAAATATCTAATGGGGATCTTATAAGGGAAAGAAAAAGCGAAGGTAAAAGATATGGTTCCTTCATTGATATTCTCAGAAATAACAAGTTAATACAAAGGCATTACCTTGACAGCCAACTTTTCTTCGACATATTTGCATGCTTCCCGCATAGCAAGCTACCCAGAATAATTAAAAAACAGAAGTGACTGATAAGTTTTCTAAGTAAAATCCCAAGTCATGTTCCAAAAATATTAGATTCTGTATAAGAGACTACACATGACAGGCAATAGATACATGAACCACAAGAAAGAATGAAAAGATAAATAAAGGTACTCTACAGAATGCTACTTACCCTGTATCCACTGATTATTGAGGTCGGGTGAATCTTATTCCTCACCAGATCATTTGCTCTCTGCATGAAAAGTTATACATTTATCTGGTCACATCCTTCATGCATGTAAGTTTGTAAAATACAGACAAAACACATATAAAGTGATAAGAAGACACAGCTTGCGCTTACTTTTAGCAGCTCAGCAGCTACAATAACCACTGACGTTGTGCCGTCTCCAACTTCTCTATCTTGAAGCTCAGCCAATTCTACCAATACCTGTACACTCCATAAAAGAACATCAAGCATATAAACCATTGGCAAAGAGGTATCAAAATAGGGGGGATGAGATTAACATATGACAAACAAACAGCTAAATTTGATCATCTCTTCACCTTGGCTGCAGGGTGCTCTACTTCCAACATCTTAAGTATAGTAGCACCATCGTTAGTAATTGTCACATCACCAATGTCATCAACAAGCATCTGAAATAACCAACCGACAAAAGGTGTGTCATCACTCATCAATGTCAACATACAGTTTATTTCCAATTTATTAAAGGCACCTTTTTCCCCCATTTCACATAACAAATCATCATTGTTAATCTTCAAAACAAACAACAAAAACTTAAAAAGATTACAATAATACTATGCCACTTCAGTAAATTCTTGACAAAAATGCATAAAACTATGCAACTTAACCTTTCTAGGTTCTAGTTTACACCAAATAGAAAACCTTAACTAACCCTGAAATACTCACAAGAGAAAAGATTCCAACGAGACAATTATCACGCCAGCAATAATGGGTACACTATTTGTGTGAAACACCAAAGGCATAGAAACACACATAAGAGAAAGAGAAAAGTTTACCTTGTCGAGGCCAACAGGACCCAATGAGGTTTTGACAATGTTGGCAACTGCTTGGCACGCCATCACTGTTATCCAATGCACAAAACATATTAATCCAATTTGAACCAAAAAACACATCTTTATAGCTTTCCATCAGCTTGAAAATAAATCAAGTTAAATTTATGTACAAAAAGGGGAGTGGGGGAAGCTTCATGCTTTAGCAGCCATTAGGAGAAAGAGAAAGGAGAGCACGTACCATTTTGCGTGCGGACGTCCTGACCAGATTGCCGCTCGCCGGAAATGTCAGGGGTTTGTGCAACGATTGCCATAATGGTTTCTGCAGGAGAAAGGCCGTGGAGACAGAATGAAAATAAACCCTGGATCAGATTCAGAGAGAGGAAGAAGGAGGTGATTACTAGAATAAAGTTTGCCGCTTTCTTACTGTTTATGCGAAACCAGAGAAGATGAGTATAAGCCTCTCTGGAATGTTCACAAGAGTAGCGAGTAGCGAGTAGCGACCGAGAGTTTGAGCAGTGAAGACTCCGGAGGGACTGCGTTACTTTGTGAGAGCGCAAATCAGAAGGGTTTGCAGATGCGCCGACGTCGTTTTGTAGCTTTTATTTTAGGTCACCCGCGATACGAATGGGAATGGGAGGGCTTTCAGAGTTTCAGAGGCTTACAACGTCGTCGTTTCTCTCTTTATATTAATGGCTAAAATATCTATTCGTAAAAAGAGATATTATATTTAGAAAATATTTTGGATTTAGTTGTCAGAATTACTGTTTTAATATTGTCAACTTATAACTATTTTTAGATAATTTTGAAGTTTCTAATACTTTATTTTATCTAATAAATATATTTAAATTTTGGTAAGATTTTGATAAATTTTTATTTTAGTTAAATAACTTTACTCTTTTATCTATTTAATTTTTACTATAATTAAAAAACAAATACACAATGATGAACCAAAATTAAAGTGAGTGTTGATTAGATGATACTAATTGAGAAGGTTTTTCTTTCAAGACGAAATTGATAGCGATATTGTTTTATATCCTTTTATTAGGATTAATTAATAGACAAAGCAGGACTACTGGAGTAGAACTACAAAGGAATGTGCGTTGTGTTGGGATGTTTGGGTGAGGACTAAAGAGAAAGAAAGCTGAAGTGAAAAACTTGCATGAGTCTTAAATTGTCTCTCCATCAATGGGTGAAACTTGAAAAAAAAAAAAAAATGAAGGGAAAATGGGCGAGAAACCATGTATTTCTCAAAGTGAGCATTATGCTTAGGGGGAAACACTCTCTTCACCTTAGTTCGTGTGGATTTGAGTGAAACTCATTCAATAATTTTAGTGTTCTGATTAAAATCTTGAAAAATTGAGTCGTTTAATATATACAAGAATATATAATTCACGCTCTCTTTTCAAGTTTTTGTTAGCACATTTTCTTATATCATATTATTCTTATATTTATAAAAAAATTGTGTGTTTTAGCACATATTGAATGATTAAATTTTTTAAAATATTCTTAATAACATCAAAATTATAAAATAACTCTTAATGTGTCCCACCCAAAAAAAAGTGGTATAATGCTACTCCCTCTAAGAGGGTGGGTAGCATATAGCCCTCATCATTTCTCAATTAATCCACAAAAGACAAAGATGGAATGCTAGAGAACTCATCCATTTTTTACTTGTGTTCTTCATTTTGTCACTTCTCATCAATCCTCTTTAATTTTTACTTTTTTATAGCTCATTATTTTCCCGACCCCAAATATGGCTAATTTTACAATATCATGTATATAATTACAATCAATATAATTAGTTTTATAATTTATTTGTTATGATATTAATAAATTCTATAAAAATAGTTTTTTTTTAATTTTAATAATAAATTTTATTTGAACCTTAGTTAGTTTGAATGAATTTATTTTATCCTTAAAATCAAATTAAATTTTTTAAATTTTTATAAAAAATATGCTAATAGTTATTAAATTACTCCACTTTCTCTCACTTTCTTTATTTATTAAATAAAAAAAATATTTCTCTTCTCATTTTTTTTAAAATTTTTACTCATCTAAATATATATAAAAAAAATTCCCTCTAACTTTCTCTAGTCTGAATTTTCATTCCCATCCTTTTTTCTTTTTCTTCTTCTTCACATCCAAACATAGCATTAGGAATGAACTCGTGCATCACACGTGCTCCCAACAATATCTTCTCTTTCAGTTCTCAACCGCCAATTTTTTCAAGTTCACACAGTGACTGCTGACCAGCATGAAACTCAGAACTGAAGCACCATCAATTTCTCTCACCAGCCATATAATCCCATGGCCACGAGCCTCCTTCTTCCCAACTCCTTCAAACTTCAAAACCCTAACCCCTAAGTTTTCCAAATCACACTACCCTCACACTCAAAAAATCACCTGTTCTAACACAACCCAATCACAATCTGCGAAAGAAGACCTTCTCAGCCTCATCTCAGACCAAGACCGTGGTCTGGGGACCCAAAATGATCCAAAAAAACGAGCTTTAATCATCAAAGCCATCGATGCAATGGCTGTATTGGGCGCTGGTTTAGTCACCACCAGTGATTCCCTGTCGGGAACGTGGAGGCTCCTCTGGACCACAGAGAAAGAGCAGCTCTTCATAATTGAGAAAGCTTACCTCTTTGGTACCCAAGCTGGTGATGTTTTACAGGTGATAGACGTTCAGAAAAGGACTCTAAACAATGTCATCACTTTTCCTCCAGATGGGGTGTTCTTTGTTCGATCCAATATTGAGATTGCATCGCCACAGAGAGTGAATTTCAGGTCTCTAATTGTTAATTTCAGCATCAAAGTTATATTCATTTCCAAAAAAAAAAAAAAAGAATGCTGGAAATCAGAACAAGTTTCCTTTTATTTTGTTCTTTGATTTCAACTAGGCAATATATCATGAAGAAATTGTTTTAATACAAGTATTGGGCCTTTTGGAATTGGAATTATGGAATTAGTCCAATTTTGAGTCTACTTGCTGCACATATACATTTTATGAATTTTAAAGCATAAATGTTTTCATCTTCCTTTTCCGTTTTGGTTTTCTCTTTATGTGTTTAGCACTGATATTTGTTGTTTTAGATTTACTAGCGCAGTCTTACGTGGGAAGAACTGGGAAATTCCGTTGCCGCCATTTGGACAGGGCTGGTGAGTACTTTAACTTTGAAATTTAGTTTATTTTTTGGGCCATGACTTTGAAATGCAATTGAAGTGAATTTAATTGAGTGATTTGAAAATGTTGCTTTCATATATTTACATATAGTAATATTATTTGAAAGTACTTGAGTGTTGTTATTCACTTAATCTCTTTGACAATTTAAGGGTGTGCTTGGTAGAGATGAATATAGGAAACTGAAAATGGGAGGGTTGAAAATGAGTGGCAAAAATCGTTGTATGCTTGCTTGGTAATACAATAATATGGAATGGATGAAAATGGAGTGCTACTATTGCAATCCAACAAGTATATTTCTATCAAATTTGAGATGAAAATGAGGTGAAAAAGCAATATCACGTATACTTATATTTAGTTTAGAAATATTATCAATGAGGAAGATGAGGTAAATTGTCAGTCATTCTTCTCCACTTTCAGTCATACCAGGCAAGAGGGATGAAATAAATTATCTAAATTTCCACATTCTCTACCAAGCACAAACAAGTGAAACCGAAACCTCTCCATCCCCCCTTTTTTTTCCCTATTTCATTCAGTTATCTATTATATACTTTCTTATTTTTCACCTCTTCTACCCATCACACTCTAAAGTAGGACCATTATGTTAGGGGCGTGTTATGCCATCTGCATTATGTTTTCAATTTTGTCCAATAACTGGTTGACCCCATTTCAAGCCTTCAGGCAGAATCCTCTTATCACCTTGATTTGTCATCTTGCAGTGTTCCAACTATTATGTGGATAGTCTTACCCAAGAAGTGAATTCTAACTTGATGGCTATACTTGGTATTTGTTAGATATATATGTCAGCTTGGAGATGTGGCTTTCTTGTGCATATATAGAGTGTTGGGGTTTTAAGTTGAGATAATTACATCTAATTGCAGCATTAGTGATCTGACAGTGCTGAGTGGAAGGGCTGTTGCTCAACAAATAAAAGTTTGTAGCTATATATGAGCTCTTGTTATTCTGATCTCTCTCATTTTTTCTAATTCCTACACTTTGATTTTGGGGGGTCAAAAAGATGTGAGCAGGGTGGTAAGGGCTGTGTTTTATTCAAGTTTTATTTTGTGATTCTGTCCTTGCATCTTGTTTCTGTAGGTTTGAGACTGTATACCTTGATGATGACATTCGAGTTGTAAAAGATATCAGGAAAGACTATTTAGTTGTTGACCGTGCTTCCTATGCCTGGAAAGAATGAGTGGAATTTTCATTGTCGCTGTATGTATGTATCCAATACCCTATACTTCTAACTCAACTGCCTATATGGTTTTATTTCTGTCTGCATGCTTTGCCTGTTTTGGGCAAGATGTCATATCTGTTCTGGTTATCCTAATTTAATATGTCCATCTGCTTTGAAATATGAATTGAATAATCTACAATATTTTTGTTCAAACATCAACATATGAACATGAACAGATTACATGTAAAAATTATGATGTCAAGTCACTTAAGTTCCATTTTGTCTGCTCACTGCAGATATATCTAAAAAAGATTCTGGATTGTATGCATCATTATTGTTCTTCTGTTCACTTACATGGATGGGTTGCTAACCATGCTACCAATCTCTTGGTTACTCTTAAGGAATGAGTCAAACAAGGGCTCATTACAGCAGAGCATTGTAATTTCCTAACTGACAGTCAGGAAAAGAATGGAAACTTAAATTGTACCTCTAACTCTCTAAGGAATAAGGAAACTTAAAATACATATTCTTTAGCTTCTCATCTATGAATGGAAACTTAAAATGCTTGTTCTTTGCATGGTAATCCATTTTAATACGAGGGGAACATTCACTTCTATAATCCTGCTTTCCAGCCATCTCTTTTTGCAATTCTTGTACTTGTCTATTTAGTTTAAGGTGGATTTCCTTCTTTCTCCATCTTCTTTAGTTGAAACATTTGAAAACGATAGAAAATCATTGCAGAATTTATGAATATGCTTAGAATAAGGGCTCAATCTACACCTTGGTCTCACTTGTGCTGGTTGGTGGTCCACATCAGTCCCTACAATAGCTTTACAGTATCTTTGTAATCATTCTGAATTTCTGATTATAGTTTTATCCAATTAGAGCATCTGGGCAGTATTGACCCTGTAATGATTCCCAAGGGTGGCTGGTCAAATATTAATTAGAGTGTATAGTACCAAAAAAGTCTCTTCTGTTTTGTAGGTTGGAAGTTCTAAAACCAAGATTTCGGGTTTAGACAATGTCAGAAATATCTGTCTAGGTAATTTATTATGTGATCATGGTATTAGCAGTTCTATAATGCTCAGTACCTTTTCGGAGTTTGATCTATAATGTTCTGATAATGGATGGATCTAAATAAATGAGCTTGTTGTGAGGGATTGTAGGGTGTCACTGGGCAGGTAGAATTAGACATCAGAATTATTGTATTGCTTCTTTGATGGCCTCTGAACCAGTAGATGTGAAGAGTTTTAATGGACAGTGGCAGGGCAAACTTTTATGATATTCCAGCAGGATAAACTTTGGACATCCACCTATGGTGTTTATGTGAAGGGACTCTTATTTTTCTCTCTATTCTTTTGCAAAGAGGGATTTGGGGTTTCTAATTATGAATTTATGATTTGGAAGAAAGAAAGATATGTCTAAGCCCTAGTAATTGCTTTGTAATATGAGAAGATGATAGTAGCCAAGATGGCTGGACTTGATGCTTTGAACAACAAGTGGCAGAAGTTCTGGGAAACAGCAGTTTAAAAAATTTGATGGCCAACATTTGGGTTTCTGTTGGAGTAAGTTTTAGGGTATCATGGATTTCATTGAGTAACAGGATGGAGTGAGGTACACAGTAACAAGATTGGCAATAAGGGGGTTTAGAAGGTTGTTCTTTTCCTATGAAGAGTAACTTGAGTGAAAATATTATGAGTATGACAGCAAGAAAAGGAGAGTGTGAGGCATTGGAAGGAGGGAGGAGGAAAGAAGAGAAATGGGGGAAAAGAGCTTGGCTATACAACTCATTACACACTCATTCTCATTACCTCAATATAAAATTTCTACCATCTTAAATTTGAAAATACAAGGCACATAGAGGCTAAAGACTTAATCCTAATTCAACCAGGATTCTAAAAATCATTAGACTAGGCATAAGGTCCATGTTCAACTTAAATGAATGAAAGAAGTAGACAACACTATATTGCAATAACTGGACCCAAAATAAAACCCTGGAGGACCATGACTTAGGCCCATTCCAGCTAAGCAAGAAGTGCCAAAATGTCCATAGATACTAAAGCTCGATTATACTAGCAAATGATTTGGCCAAGGACCAATTAACTATCAATAACACTTTTCTTCAACCATAATGTGGAACAACTTCTTTTGGAACAGCTTTGAGCTTCCAAAATCAATAAAACTTCTCCAATTGTTTCATGCATGTGGCTACTGTATCACTTAGTGGTGAAAAAATACGGACAAATTGGTTTGTTCCCAATGTTGTCTTGAAATCAAACATTTAGAAACAGAAAACAAGTGCATCAGTTAGTGACATTTTTTTCTGCATGCTGGGTAGTGTTTAAAGCAGTTAACTCTCTCACCTTGTTGGCATCTATAACTATTATTACCTTCATTGCCATTCTTAGTTGCCTGATAGATTTGGTTCATTCTCCAAATATGTTCCTTGGGTTGTATTTTAAATATCTGGAAATGCTTGTGCTCAGTTGCTTACTAAGTGTACATCTGGGTTTTGAAACCAGCGCTTGATTTTCCCAGTTGAAATAGTTATTTTATCCCATTTCCTTAGTTTTTTTTTGCAAGTAGTAAATTTTATCATATTCTTTGTTTGAGTGGTATCAATTAGAGGGCCTAATCACTTCCTCATCAATAAATTATAATATAGATAGATTCTCTGGTAAGGTGTGCAGGGGAGATGCAGATATAGACCTAACTCTGAAGTCTGAAGCTCCCCCTGTTATTCGTGGGGTTCTCCCTTTATTTGTTAACAAAGCCACTTATACGTAGGGGAAGGCGAGAGTTGTGAATGGAACCTACTTATCCTCCCTCATAGGAGAGGTTAGGTATAATCTATACTTCAAGGTGCAGTGTTAACCTTGAAATCCATGTTTACATTAAATGAATACATTCATCTGTATTTACCATTAAAATAGGGTTGTGGCTGCGTTATTCATAAGGGAAGGATAGTGGCCAGCTGGCCATGACAAATGGTCTTATCATATTACGGAGTTGTCCTTCTTCCTGAGCTCCCTTTTCGTCTTCGGACGGCAATTTTCAAAATATGTTTCTTTTCTTTATATTATCCATGGTAATTATTTTGCTCAAGTTATTTGTATATTGGAAGTGCATTTAGAAAGTGCAACATATGTCTATTTGTATGGCAATAATTTTCCTTAAGTGTGATTTATTTGTCTATGTGAAGTGCATATAGAAAGTACTGCTTTGTCTATCTGAATCTTTTGCATATCCTTCTTTTTCTTGTTTTCAATGTTTGATTTGATTTCACTTGCTGATAGCAGATAACATTATGTAAGTTCACTGGATTCAAGTCAGGATGGCTTCTTAAGTCCCATTCTGTCCCCCACCATGGCAAGGAAAGGGAACACAACTGCAAAGAGCAAGGAGAATTAGTGCGAGGGACAAGGATTAGCATACCAATTAAGGTGTGGATTATGATGTTATTACGCACTAAGTGAGCGTGCAAATATTAGCCCCAATAATTAGGACCATCACGTTGGGGTGGGCTTTGTTATTATTGTATGAGCAGACTTTTTGTGCATAATTATGATAATACTAACTCTTTTGACATCCCTTTGCGGCTTCTTTTGGATTTTCTAATTGTCATTTGGGATTCTCATCATTGTTCATATACACATGTTTCATTTAATTTTATGCATTTTGGGCCTCCTTTTGCATTGGACCTTTTTGACTTGCTAGTGTCTATTCTGTTTCAATAAAATATGTATATAGGTATCATCAATGAATTCTTAGATTATGTTAACCGAACAAAGTGGATCTACGACTTGTAATTTTTCAGCATTATTTCGAACATCTTGCTTGTTGTTGCCATTCAGGTACTTACTTTTCTCATAAGGTTTGCAGAATATCAATGGAATTTATCATGTGCTTAGAAATTTCTAAGTCACTTTGCATATTTGATAGAGACTGATAGGAAATGTTTTTGTAATTGTGTAACTACATTCAATGGTGCGATAAATCACTTGAGTAGCATTTTGTCCTATATCAGTACCCCAGGCATTCTTTATGATCATTATTGTTGTTGGTTTACTTTCCTGGCTGAGACACTGCATATTCACTGCGACTCAGTGGATTCTGGTATGGGGAAGCACTGCACTATTTTACTGGGTACTTTTAACAGAGTCATTGTGTACGTGAAATCTGGGTCAGACCCCATCTCCCACTCTCCCCCCCCATATCTTGTGGTCCCCTCCCACTGTATCAGTTGCACATGTAATGCGGGTCATGGACCCAGCCCTGATCATGAAATTGCAGNTTATTGTTATTGGTTTACTTTCCTGGCTGAGACACTGCATATTCACTGCGACTCAGTGGATTCTGGTATGGGGCAGCACTGCACTATTTTACTGGGTACTTTTAACAGAGTCATTGTGTACGTGAAATCTGGGTCAGACCCCATCTCCCACTCTCCCCCCCCATATCTTGTGGTCCCCTCCCACTGTATCAGTTGCACATGTAATGCGGGTCATGGACCCAGCCCTGATCATGAAATTGCAGAAGGAAACATACCAACATTGGTTACAAGACATTTCTGGTGGTGCTCACTTCTATCAAAAAGAAAAAAAAATTTATATCCAGATGGGTTCCACCATCCCCCTCCGGCTTTTATAAAGAGAAATGAATGATACCTATACACCTAGAGTTATAGAAAATGTGAGTTGCATTGAAAAAGTCAAGTCGATTCAGTGCAGTTCTAATTAAATTCAAATATTATCATGTGTACGAGTGTAGAAGAGATGTGTATATACGAATGTGCAAAAAAGATCATCCTTTTTTAAGGAGTAATGTTATTCACATATATGACAACATCTGGATTTAAAGCTCATATATTACACACTATATTGCATAGCATGTGAGAATCATATCTCCTTTATAGAACTAGTGCAGTGGTGCTGGGTGTACGGTATCTATCTATCACTCCCTTCAAGTTAAGGTGCAGACAGATTTGCAGGCTGCTGGCCTTGTGGGCACATTATGGAAGTTCTGTGAACAAGGGTGAGGCCAGAAGGGAAAAGTGGGTGTATTTATGTAGGGCCTTTGACGGGCCGTCTGGGCCTTTGAAGGATTATTGTGGAGCTATATTGCTTCTCAGCCTTTCACTGATGGGCCCATCTCTTAAAGAGGCTGCAAATTTTCAGCTGAAAGCGACGTCGTTCCACCTACTAAGAGGGCTTGCTGCTGCCGTGCTGGTGCCTTTGCTATGATGCTACGCATTGTCGGCTAGTTCGGATCCGGACAAGGTTGTTGCTTCTTCTTTAGGAGAAAACTAGTGTGAGCTATACGACGCGTGACGATTTCTTTTTGAATATTTAAATTCTTTAATAAGGAAATTTCTTTGGGTAAAATTAAAAGTTGCCATTAATTTTTGACTTGCAAATAATAGAAAGGAAAAAAAAAAGTAAAATATTTGTATGCGTAGGGTTTCCTAATTTTGACATGTATATGTTAAGAAATCATCTCACTCAAAAATTTAAGTTTTTAGGTGAAAGTTCATGAATGATTTTATATCTAACACATCTCTACACCCAAAAACCCTTTGAATTTGAAGCATGAACAAAATATTGGCCCATTTATACATTATGCTAAAATTTCTAAGAAATTTAATTGAGAAAGTGGGGGCAAAATGATTCAATTTCTTAACCGTTTAGTTAAAGATGTTTTGATATCAAGTCAAGAATTGATTTAACCTAAAAACTTAAGTTTTTTTTTTTTATAAAAGTCCAAAAATAATTTATATCTAACAACATAGTCACTCACTCATCTGCGATTGGCTTTTGGAATCACAATTCTTTTGTTTATCTAATTGATTGCAGCGAAAACAACTGATAATCTAAATTAGGTTGCAAATTGCATTATCTTTGCATAGTGTGAGCAACTTGATAACCTTATTAATTGTTAAAATAGGTTATCACAAATTCACAATGACAACAATAGGAGCAAAGAGAGTGAGTACCTTGGGGAGTGCGAGTAATACTAATAAGGGAGAGGAGAGCAGGTAAGGACATAACTTTCCCCATCCTCTTCCTCCCTCCAAAACCAAACCATGGCTCTAGAAAATTTTCCCATTCTAATGTATAATTGAGTTTTTAGTATTATATATTATCGTTAGTACTGGGACCTCACCGATGCGCGGGCGGGCGGCAGAGGGAGAGACCAGGGCATGATTTATCATGATGTCTTATTTAAGGATTCAAATTTTCCCATTCTAATGTAGTATTGAGTTTTTAGTATTATTGTCATTTAGAAATTAAAATTGATTACATAGAAAATAAAAAATAAAAAAAAGAGAAGAGAGAGAATGAGTACAAACAAAGTAGCGTGCAAATATTTAATTTTGAATAACAGTAGCATAGGTACTTTGATAGGACTTGATTAAAAATTTTCCTTTTTAATTATTGTCAGTAGAATAATTCAGTGAATGATGTGGCAAACTTCATGTGTATCCATCAATGGATAGACATTCTTAGATGGGGAAAAAACTGCCAACATTGATGACAGGGAAAATTAAATGATTTGCAACATTATATAAATATATAATTAAATTAATTAAAAAATTAAGTTAAACTAAAAACTTCACTAAAAAAAAAAAAAGTTAAATTAAAAACTTTACTTGCATGAGTAAGTAGGGTTCAACATTTTGTGAATGGAAGAAACCAAGAAACCCAAGCTATCGGTGGTGCCTTGAGTCCTTAATGAAATAATGGCGACAATTATCTTCTACAATAGAAATCTGCGGCGCTCTTTCATTGAGGCAGATGCAAAAGAACTTAGAAGGTTGCATTTCTTTGTTGCATGTAAAGTCCTTTATTTCATTCTTCTACAAATAATTATGGTTTCTTTCTTCCTTTCTTTGTAAGTTGATAAAGAAATGAATTATAANAAAACCCCTCCATTTCCTTTCCCTTCCTTTCCCTCCCTTTCCTCTCCTCTCCTCTCCTCTCCCCTCCAAAAAAACTCTCAAACAGAGCCTAATGAAATAATGGCGACAATTATCTTCTGCAATAGAAATCTGCGGCGCTCTTTCATTGAGGCAGATGCAAAAGAACTTAGAAGGTTGCATTTCTCTGTTGCATGTAAAGTCCTTTATTTCATTCTTCTACAAATAATTATGGTTTCTTTCTTCCTTTCTTTGTAAGTTGATAAAGAAATGAATTATAATTGAGGTAATATTCCATTAATGAAATATTGGAATATTCGCGTTTAAGATTTTCTTTTTATGTATGGGAGGACTCAGTAACCAATAGAGGTGTCAAATTAGGTTGGACCCGTCGGGTTGGCCTGACCAGTCATGCAAACATTGTGAGTTGAGTTCATATAATTTATGCCCGTTTAAAAGCGGGTTATTTTAGCCCATCCTGTTTAGGTTGCGGGTTAATGCGGGCGGATGGGTTGAGTTGGCCCATTGAGTTTTTTTTCTATTTTTTATATTTGAAAAAGATAAATAAAAAATCCCTAACTAAAACCACTAAATCCTTAAATATGAACATTGTCCTAAAGAGCTAAATCCTCAGTCCTTTGCTGTCATATGTCATTTTGACTATCCCAACTATGCATCTTTTCTACATCCAATTTAATGCATTGTTCCTGATTTTTTTTTTTTATAAGTTTTGGTGGGTTGGTCCGCCTAATCCGTAACCCAAAGTGGGTTGGGTTGGGCGGAGGTTTCCTAAGCCCGTCTCGCTCCGTTTGTTGACGGGTTGANGTCATATGTCATTTTGACTATCCTAACCATGCATCTTTTCTACATCAAATTTAATGCATTGTTCCTGATTTTTTTTTTTTTTTATAAGTTTTGGTGGGTTGGTCCGCCTAACCCATAACCCAAAGTGGGTTGGGTTGGGCGGAGGTTTCCTAAGCCCGTCCGCTCCGTTTGTTGACGGGTTGAGGTAGGTTGGCAACAAGTCGAGACGAGCCAGCCCGTTTTGACTACTCTAATAACCAGCGAGTGGTTGATCCTCATTGTCATCATTAACCTTCAAGGAAAAAGAAAAGGGCAATATGAGAAAGAGAAGAAGAAGAAGAAGAAGAAAGGAAAAACGAATGAAGTTTTATCCTTTGAACTGAAAATGAAAAGAGTGAAAGAGCAGGAGAGAGATCTCTTCCCTGTTTTGTGACAGCTTTCTATTAGAAAACTGATGCTTCTCATGAGCTATAGCGCATCCTTGATGCTTCATATGGAAAACAAATGAAGATGACAATGAAAGGACAAAAAAAGAAAAAAATAGAAACGAGTTTGTATTTTGTGGTAGTGTCTATTAGTTATTCCTTCCCATATGCATAATGAATGCAATAGTAAATATATAAAAATTAATTTGTAATGTATAAATTATCCTGTTTTTGGCAAAGAAATAAGTTCAAGTGGGGTAAAGCTACACCCAAGAGCACTACACAAATTAAGGGAGAGGAGAAGACCAAAACGCAACGAAAGTAGAAAGCAAAGGAAACTGTTTCAAGGCATGCAGTCTTTATATTATTAATAAGCAATAATCTATTTAGTCTATAGTCTTTACATTCTTGGGGACCAAACAAAACACATTCGCAATCTATGATGCTATGATATATATAATCGGACGTCAGCTTGTAAGAAATGTTGAACAGAGATGATTTAATTATAGAAGATTGCTGTTTAATCAACTTTAGTTAGCCGCCAAAGCCCATATATAGCACGTCATGTCGAGTGAACGCACAACCAATCTTAATTAAGTTTTAATCACGCTTTCCTCATATATTACAAGACTAGATAGTGAAAAGAATAAATTAAGAAAAGAGAAAAGGTGATTCGGATCTAAGTTGATGTGGTCTTGACAAAGATTGAAAGCATTTGTTTTTGGAGACTTATGAGGCTGATTAAGATCGATGTGGACAATAATGCGGCCTTGAAAGCTCACCATTTTGGAAAAGAAAATTATTGGAAACAAAGTGTACTTGAGGATCGATCCATTAGATGGGACTCATGAGAGGAAAGTGATCCTTGTGTTTGTTTTTCTTTCCCTTTCTTCTTTTTTTCTTCCCTCCTTGGTAATCAAATGGATGACGTCAATTAATATAAAAATAATAATAAAGTATTTCTCATTCTAGCAATATTGTGAAAGTGGTAAAAATAGATTTAGTTGAAAATTTTATACTTTTTTATATATGTGAAACTAAACTACTTTTGTTTAAAGGATTTCTCCAACTACACTCATGCGATTAGCGGATTTTTTTGTTTTTTTTAATGTTGGAGAGCAATTGCTAATTAACTTTCTTTGTGCAAATTACAATCCTTAAATAGTAAATGCTCAATGTGCATTACTCGTGTCAAGAAAGAAAAGAATACTTTACAAGCAGGTCCAAATGAGCAAGCTTGCTTAGCAAGGCTGTCAGCCACCACAGTACATCTTCTTGGAAGATAATGGACTTTGAATAATAAGCACTTAAGTAGTATGAATGTAATGTTTGATACATGACCATAGTTAGCAACTTAAATATTATTTAATTATAAAAATAGTATTTGGCAATGGTTTATTATTACATAGAAGAATATCTGTTGTAATTTGTCTAATCTTTTGATTACTAATTAGAAGATCTTCTTAATTAAAACGATATGATCAACTTGTAAGAGCTTATGTCTCATAATTAATGGTTTTCCTTACCAACAGTGGTGATTAAAGTCACTTCACTACAATTGTTTACTGGATGATCAAAAGGTTCAGCTTCAATTGCTTACTGAATATCTGTAGACATGCATATTATTTTTGAAGTCTTATTACATAGCCACACTTAAACAATTAAGAAAAATGATACTTTTATACAAAATATTATTATGAACACCCGAGCACTAGAGCCATGGATCGATGAAAATAAAGCTATTTACGTGTAATGCGACCAAACCCTACGAACTATGCTGTATGCTTAGTTCCTTTCTTTACCTTTTTTTTTTAATGCTTTTTCTCTCATTACAAAAACGAAGGTGGAAAGGGGCATTACTATGGTGGTCCTTTTTTTCTTTTTATGACCATGCATGGTGGTCCTTTAGTTAGATGATCGATATCGACCATAAAAGATCTTATATATTTGATTAAAAAATTATTGTGCTTCGCATTTTTTCATAATCATAAGCTTAGTCTCCTACTAAGTAAGGGTTTAGGGCTGATATATATTGTGGTTACTTTTATATGCTAGTTGAGACTCGAGAGATGGAATTGACTCAAATTTTATCATGGTCAAAGGTGGACAACATATAAGCGTTAATGAATGCTATTTAGTCAAACAAGTCAAATTTAAATGTGATTGTTGGATGAAATAAAATAGTAGGGATTACATATTAAAATAGTAAGGATGACATATTCATTCAAAAGTAATTATAAGTACACTGCAGTTCAACAATAAGTTTATAAAAAAAATAGCTACCTCACATTATCCAAGAGTTAATCTGTGTGCTCATAATTTATTTATTATTATTCATTTAAGAGACTTGATCCCCAATATTTTATTCCATTTAATATTTGAGTTACACTGTTGGAAGTAATCTATCTTATTTGATAGTATTCTCAATAAGGTTTTTTGAGTCTAAGATTTCCAAATTGGAAAATACTTAATACTCAACAGATAGCACCTTTATAATAATTCTAACATTTCGGGGACCTATTACTTTGTATGGTTCTTTTAGGAGGTGCTCGGTATATCATGGCTTTTACTTCATAATCACATATTTTACGATATTTTAGATCATTGAGTTAGAGTTGTATTGAAGCTATCCTTAGGACTTGTAGGTTTTATGTTCGAATCTAAAGTCGTAGAGTTGTAGTTAAAATTCTAAAAAAAAAAAAAAATTATGAAGTTAGAGTGCAGTGTTTAATATACAAATTCAAAACCAAAATTACACTATGTGATCTAATAGCAGTCCAAAACAAGAATGCTAAGCCCCTATAAAAACTAAGAAATCTCATATTATTTCGTAGTGAGAGGCATCCAAAGAATTTAGAATTAAGTAGACTAATTAAGTTGAACTAAACATGTAATATCAAATAAGATCTTAAATATCCTAAATATTCAAGACACCAATACCTTAATTTCTTTGAACATATACTCTAGCAATATATATATTGATTAATATTCTTCCTCTTACCTTATAACCTAAATCATTAGTAATAAAGAAATGAACAAACATTGAATAGGAAGAATGAAAAATGCGTAATTGTAAAGAAATCATGTATTTGTGTGTGTGTAGGTGTATTTCTTGCTCTTTTACTCCAATCTCTCATAAATTTAGCTGAAATTGCACATAACTAATCTATTTTAAAACCTTTGAAACCACCCTTAACGTTCAATGACCTAGTTAGTACTTTCTCTAAAATAATCAAACTTTGGTTAAAAGCAAAATAAGTTAGTTGACATATTTGCTTGAAAAAATTAAAGTAAATCAAAACTGCATCATTTAATACTATGCTGAAAAAAGTCACTTTTGAGTATTCTACGTATTCACTTGAATAATTTTGCATCTAATTTACCCACTAAGCTGTACGGATTCTTGTCATTTAACCAACTAATTGATTTGCATTTGACTAACTAATTAACCGGTTAGAATGTAACGTCTTTTTAAATATCACGTACATTTCTGTAATATTTTAATAGACAAGAGTATGTGTTCTAAATTCAATTTTAGAGCCACTAATTAGGTAGGCCGATAGCTGTATCCATTTTCATCGTCCACTATTACACAGCAATGCTGTGGTGGTGCACAAGCACCTATATATTATGAATTTCCAACCTTAGCATCATTATTGTCATTTTTGTTTAAACAATTACCTTTTTGATCAGTCATGATCATGATCGATTAGCTAAGATGTTTCATGTATCTTTTGATGACTACCTTTAAAGTGACAAAGTAACCAAATTTTAAGGTAGGTGACATCTTTGAAGAGATGAAAATAATTATAACCTAGTTAGTTATAACAATGATGGTCAAGTTGGTTTAGGCAAAAATAATAATGTTTTGAAATTGATCAAGAATCCCATTCTCCAACCCCACAAAACCAAATGGTAGCTTATCCTACCCCACCTATATCTATCAACTTCGTCTCGTTATAACACAAATTGTAATGTTCCATCACTATCACCAATCCCACTTGTTCATAGAGGCTTAGTTACAAATCTTTCAGAGTTCAAGCCAATAATGCCATTAATCCAAAAAAGGGGGAAAAGTAAGATATATGGAGGAGGCAACATTAGCGGCTTTTTCCTGATGCTGGCTGTTGCTGACCATTCTAGATGAATTGTTATTAATTGCTGTGTGTGCTGGCCAAAGACTTATCACTTTAGTTCTCTTTTTTCCTTTCTTTAATTTTACGCTTTTGATATTATAAATTTTAATGCTACATCAATGACTTAATTTACTTAGGTTCTTCTGACTTGTTGCTAAAGGAATTATCAATAATGAGACAAAAACAATGAAATAAAATATTGTACTAATTAAACGGTGATAATTCTTGGAACTAAAAGGCCAGAATAGGTTAATTAATTATGGGATTTTGCTTAAAGCTCAACCATGCAAGGTTGATGGAAAAAACAAATTTAGAGCTACCCACTTTTCTTTAAATTCAACCAAGAAGACTTAAGCTTTAATTTATTTTAGCATACAAGCAAATGAGAAATGTAGAAGTTAAGGGAGTTAGGGAACCCTAGTTTGTGTAAGCACAAACCAAGTTTATTGAAAACATGTAAGAGTCACATTAATTCATGAAATATATATTTTAGAGTAAAATATATTTTTTATCCTTGAATTATTTTTCAAATGTCACTTTAATCTTTAATTTATTTTTTGTGTCATTTTAATCATCAAATAATCACATTACCCGCCAAATCAGTTATCTGTAGCACAAAAAATGATCACTTAAATGATTGATTTGACGAGCAAAATGATTATTTAAGGACTAAAATGATACAAAAAATAAATCAAGAATTAAAGTGACATTTGAAAAATAATTTAAGAACGAAAAAATTATTTAACTCTATATTTTATATTAATTATTTACCTTGCTTTCGCTTCATATTGGTTAAGCATGCTATATATAGTGGAGAAACTTTCAGAGCCACTGCGTGTTAAAGGCTAAGTACCACTCAATCAGAAACACTGTAAGTTGAGGATTCACGCACCCTATATTTTAATTATGAATACCGATAAATAAGAGCATGGTGTTTCTCCTTGTATACCAAAAAAAATACCTTAGTGTACTTTTTAGCTGCCAGAAAGATTTACGTTAGTTATGGTATTGTAGGAAAATGAAAAACCGGTTGCTTTCTGAAAACGATAAATTATAATTTATTACTTGCACGCTTCTTCTAATCGTTTCTATTAAGCTTATTGGAGTTCTTATATTCTCAGGTAGTTTGTCATAAAATTCTCAAACTCTTTGATGTTTTATACAAGAAAAGATTAAGTCAATCTGATTCCTGCATCGATGTCAATTGAAAACATTTCAAGCTCTCAAATTCAAGATACATATTCATAAGAAAGAAACTATACGGTTATATTTTATTTATTTAAAACTTTTATTTCACGTTACATGGACAATTGTCCCTTCCAATGTGTCTAGAAGCTCCATACTGTAAGAACAAGTGAATGGAATAAAGAGAGCATCAATTGTATTGCTGTTTGTATGAGTATATATATACATTTACAAAATATTCAAAATTATTCAAAATGGAAAACCCTAAATCTACTGTAACTATATTTTAATATTTGAATTGTATACAATAACCATAGAGTTTCAATATCAGAGCCTCTTTAATTAAGTGGTTAGGAGATCAAATCCTTCTGATCATACTTTCTCAATTAAATTAAAATTTCAACACATGATATAAGTAGACATGTGATTTGTCCATCCTTCAAGCCCAAAAGACTTTCGTGTTAGATATAAAATCATTTTTATGTCTTCACCTAACAGTTCAAATTTTTGAGTTGAATCGATTCTTAACACATATCACCTGTCATAACTAGAAATATGTTCTTGGCATCTAGAAACTGTGAGGATAGATTATTCCTACCTAAAGCATTAGAGACTTGAAATTTCCACACCCAGGTTCTCCTAATTAGTGTACTGCATTTAATTTAGTAGAGGTGAAAATGATATAAATAGAAAATTAGGATTGGATGGGTTCCACCATTTTTAACAAGTCAACAGGGATAAAAATAATTTTTAACAATATTAATATCCCCTTTTCTTACCATGCAGTAATAATTAAGTGAAAACTAAAACATTTTTATCCCCCCTCATTTTGACTCTTTATTTATAAATACCATATATGCACAGCTTTTTCTTTTTATTTATTTTTTAACCCTTACTCATGTCTTTATTATACTCCAATATTTAGCTTGTAGCCATTTTCTCACATAGGACAAAGAAAAGTCCTTTAAACTCATAAAAGAGCACCGAATTCATATTTAATATAGCTAGTCTCTTAGAAAAGAAGAAAGAAAAAAGAAAAGTTAGCCCATATCCTCTAGAAAGCCCTTATTAGAGATCCCATTTTGGGTTCCTTAGTTATTTCATCTTTGATTTACATAAATTCTTCTATCAGAAGCAGCATAAGCATCAATAATATCATGTAAAGTTTGAAGTTCTGTATGCTTATTAATAGATTTTTTTTTGCATATATATGCAATAATGAGAGTTTTAAAATAATATACCTCTCTTTATGTATTATTTAAAATTGTAAGTAATAAAACTTTCCGTGATAATTAAAAGAATAAAAGAATAAATATAATATTATTGTATATCAATATCAAATACAAATTCGTGCTGCAAGTGGGACTCCAACTATGTAGTACCATTTTGTTTTTTGGGTCCCAAAGGACTTGTTTAGTACAATTTGAAAGCTCTGTTTCACTGCAAAAACATGGAAAAAAATAAAATATGAAAGCTCAGGTTTACTGACCTAAAAGGAAATAGAGTACTTAAGAATGTTGTAACGAAGTTGGCAGTAATAAATATACCAGATGTGGACACACATTAAATGTGTTTACAAAAAAATTAAGATTATAAAAAGTAAATAATATGCATACAAAGGAGTGAAGGAGAAGAGAGAGAGAGAGAGAGACATAAGAATGTGTGGTTCTTAAATACTAGAGAAATATTTTTTACACATTGCTTAATATTACACACCATGTGGCGATATATAAAATTTGAACAGAAGTTTAAGGGGATCAAGTAAAATTAAAATTGTGCTAATTATATAGTATAGACTAATGTAACATTAGGTGGTTAATTAGTGAATAACATTACTCTCTTTGTTTTTTGATTGGGTGAATAACATTGCTCTTGATACTATAAGTGCTTGTAAAATTTATATGAAAATGAAAATAAAAAGTGGAGAGAGAAAGTAGGATGTAGTTTTTTTGAATAATTATTTGATTAAACCAAAAATTCATTTTTTTCACATTGATATTTAGGGCATTCTAAAGAAGATTTTTAAGGTCAAAATATGAAGAAGAAAAATGGTCAAATTATTCTCTTTAAGTTAAGCTGCTTAGAGAGATCAATCGTAAGAAGTTTAGGTAATTTACAAAAAGGTTATAGGTTTTCATTTTTATATTATTTTGTAAAAAAAAATATATTGTAAGTTTTGAATTTAATCCATGTTTTTATCATGAGTAAAAAGTAAGTTCTCTTATTGAAGTTTAAGTATAGTTAATTAAATTTCAAAACAAAAAAAAGGTATATCTAATTAAATTTGAATGTTACTACTATGTAAACATAATATGAAGTAGTATAACAGGGAGAAACTAATAAATAAGAATTTGAGTGGGTGGGTAATGGATAGACACCTCACCTTCTTAGAGAAAAAAAAAAAAAAAAAACTTCACCTCTTTTTATTTGCCTTTTCCTTTTTCAAATATTGACGAATTTTCTTTAATTTTTTAATCAACATAAAAAAAAAAAGAACACAAACCACACTTGTGTATAATAGAAGTTGTAAGCTTAGTTAGATAAAATGTGTATGATACCCATATTATATACCTGTACATTTATCATTTTGAATAAAACTTTTGTTTGGGGTATGAAGTTAAAGAATTAGTAAAATACATGTATTCCATAATAATAATGTATAAAAAAATTTCATACTGTTTTAATGAATAAAAACTTATTTTCAAAATTAGTTTACTTTTTCTCATTATATTTTTTTTACCGATAAATTTTTATTTTCTTTTCTTTACACTTATAGTTAATGTAAATATAGCTTTGACCTTAACTTTGATTTTTGTTACTATTATTATAATATTTTTTAATCAAAAATAATAATTTTTATGAATATTAAGTATTTTGAGATATGATTAATATCTAACAATAAGTTTAATATTAAGTGTTTTGCAGTATAAAAAAATAATAAGTGCTTTCATTAAAAATATATATTTTTTGTTTTAGTCAATAAAATATGCTATAATACTCATGATAATATATTAAAAATTACTATATAGAACCCATATTTTAGAGAGTGAACTTTTCATTATAAATGTAATATACTTGTATAATTTTTTTATATGAATATTTATTAAATCCATATGTTTGATCCGTATATTTTAAAGTTTAATTCATGTCCTGTATAGTGCTAACTATGATTGTAAGGAGCAAAAATTGAAGGTGTCAATTTTGATGAAGAATTCAAGTCGTGAATCAGTTAATAGCTAATCAAACAACCACGATTTAATTTTTATAGGATTGACTACTATATATAATTTCCTTTTATTTGGTTACAAAAATCATAATAATATGCATAAAATCTTACAAAAAGATAAATTACTTAGAGGATTCATTAGAAAGTTCTTCGACTACTTCAAAATCTAATTGACACTAAACAAAACTTTCTTAATGTATATCAAAAGATGTATCATTAAATTGAAGATATCCATTAAAATATCAGTTATATACCCTAATTGATATCTGATCATATTTTTTTTAAAACCACCAAACCATGTCCACAGCCCAATGTTTTGATAGTGCTCCAAAGAATATGTTAATAATTGAACAGTAAGTGAATAGTTTGACGAATCTAAATAATTTTAAGCAGAAGTAACAATTTATTGCTTTTGTTAGTAATATTTGTCAGTTGTGTTACATTATTTTAATTTGGTGTTTTAATACTCTATATGATAATTATGCCATATCACATGTAATTATTTAAGCAGTCATGTCATGTGATTATTGTGTTAATTATTTAATTAGTCATTCAAAGTTATATATAAATGAAATCAAAGCACTCAATTAAAATAATATAACGCAAGTGACATTATCATTTTCTCGAAGAAAACTCCTTTTTTTTTTTCTATGAAAAGAAATTTTGATCTTTAACAAAATGAAAAATGATGCATTTATTATTTAGGAGTGTAAACTAAAAATAATTATTGCAGGTTTTTTTGGAGGCTGAAAGGGGCCCACATAGAGATCATCTATGAGAATTTTTTAAAAGAAAGGAAGACTGAAAAGTGACCTGGTCCCACGTGATGCTTATCATCTCCATTGTGTAAAACATCATACATCAAAAGTCACTAAAGAAGCTCGTAATCGTAGCCGTTGGTTTCGTATACCCTTCTTAAATTTGAGTGTAACTTTAAGAGGGAAGAATCTCTCATATAAATGAACGGTTAAGATAATCGACTATTTAGAAGTTAATTGTGGTGCGAGGTATAATTGCGTATCCTCAGGGACTGCTTTCTAGTCCTATTTATTGCGTCGTAGACTTTGTTAAAGTTAACCACAAAGGACTGTACTTTGGGTTTGTGAGATTCCCTCAATTATCCATAAGGATTTTCTTAATGACGAATATATCCCCTATCCATATACGACAAAAATAGGTACGACTACGAAGTTGACCCGCTTCTTTTTCCTTTTTTTTTTTGGGCATTACCTTTCTAAAAAAAAAAAAAAATTGTTTACATTCTCACAAGGTTATTTATTTATTTATTCTTATTTGAGGTTGTTTTTTTCCCACTTTTACCGTTTTCATAAAAAACAACCCACACTTTCGCGAAGGAGCGTGCATCTCCCACATCCCACCTTAAGTTGGTAACAATAATTGTGAGATTTTGGTAGAAGTTTTTGTTAAGTGAAAATTCATGAATAATTTTATATTTAACACATTCCTGCACGTAAAAACTATTTGGGTTTAGAGGGTTGATAAATCATAGACTCACTTATACCATGTGCTACCATTTGATTAAGGAAGCTCTAATACTATGTCAAGAACCGATTTAACCTAAAAATTTAAGTTTTTAAGCGAAGGACTATGAATAATTTTATATNCATCCCACCTTAAGTTGGTAACAATAATTGTGAGATTTTGGTAGAAGTTTTTGTTAATTGAAAACTCATGAATAATTTTATATTTAACACCTTCCTGCACGCAAAAACTATTTGGGCTTAAAGGGTTGATAAATCATAGACTCACTTATACTATGTGCTACCATTTGGTCAAAGAAACTCTAATACTATGTCAAGAACCGATTTAACCTAAAAATTTAAGTTTTTAAGCGAAGGACTATGAATAATTTTATATTTAACAATTTTAAGAGAGTAAAAAACCAAGTTAATCTAAAGTACTCCCATTAATTGAGAGTATAGTGATATTTTTTTTTGGGTACAAAGTATAGTGATTTTTTTTTTTTTTTTATCTGAAGTATAGTGATTTTTAATATTAGTGCCTTTTGATGGTCAAATTTATAATTATGACGCAATAGCAATAAGAATGAGATGATAATTGAGAAATGAATATTAAACGTATCCAATGCTTAGCCATTAAAATCTATTTTTAAGAATAAAATCAAGACAATAATAGTGACGGTGTCAGTGAGAACAAAAACAATAAGTACTCCTAATTAAGATAATTCAAAAAATAGAGATTAGAGATTCCAGATTTTAGTATTTAACTGTTATGTTAATTTCTTAAAAACCAAGAACTATACATTTCTCTACAAAACAAAAATAAGGATACTCTTATAAATTTAACTATATAAAAAAAAATTATCAATACCTTATGTCTCAACCATTTTACAGTTTTTGTAAGACCGTTTCTAAAATTTAAAAAATAAAAAGCCTCTGGCATTGGGTGTACCAAGATACTATTGTTAATAGTACAAGGTGATAATGATATTGTTGTTTTGCGATGGTCATTGGTGATGCTTCAACTCATAATTAGTCATTAACTTCTATGATAAAACCATGATATATAGCAAGGAATTTGTCACTGAAAAACACATGGTAGGGTATCAATTATAGGGGTACTTAAGTTAGTAATGCTTTATATGTACATATTTATGATAGTTTTATATAGAGTTTAAATTTGATATATTATCGTATAAAACTCTATAGTAAAAAAGTGCTATATTATTAAAGTAATTAAATAAATTTATTAATTGATAATAAAAATGTTACAACTAAATGTGAGTAATTGACAGCCATTGCTCTTGATCATTCTCTTGACAACATCTGTAATTTTCAAGAATAACTATGTACTATCTATCACCTTTTAGGCAAACTTACAAGCTAGATCGGATTTGACACTGTAATTCCTTTATCGTTGAACATAAACACAATTGGGTATCTTTGAGATTTGGCCTCATATTAAACTTAGAAACGTACATTTATTACATAAAAAGAAAATAAGGTACGTCCTTGTGTTTATAGTATTCATGTGATATGATATCTCTAAATAGTGATGGTCGAAAAGCAAAAAGAATCCTATGACAACTAATCCATATACAGTGTGTGAGTTTGTTAGGATCTCAACATTATGAGCACATAAAAGTTGACCAAAGACTATACATGTGTCTCTGCTTATAAGGTAGGTGACAACAACCTATTATTAAAAACGTTAGTTATATTCTTACTCACAAAAAAAATTAAATTAAATTTATAATTTTTTTTGTTTCGCATGTTTTGAATCTAACTCTCAATGGAAGAAAAAGAGTCATAAAATTAAATAATCAATTGAATTGTCCACATGCATTGCATGTACCATCAAATTTATACAATCTTTAGTGCATGAAGTGAATTTAATTTATACAAAAGTTAGTCGCATAACATACACAATATTAGTAGTTCAGTTGATCTTAAAGCCACAAGTTTAATTTCTTATTTACTTGATGTTTCCTACTATCTTTATCTAATAACAAAAGATAATGAAAGAGAGGGAAAGCTAGTCAAGCTACTTAATTTTAAGGCCTCAAAGAGAATTTACAACGATATGTATAAATTGCTTATTAAGAGAAAATGTGAGTAACAATAATTTAACCTCAACCTTACAAACTAAGTGTTTCAATCCTTATTAATTGAACAAACTCTTGTTGGCTCTTTCCTTTTTTCAAATATTATATTTTGACTCCAAAGTATTAAATTAAGGAAGTTTCTTAGATACTATTGATATTTATGTGATATGTCATATCACATAGAAATAACTAATGTATAAATAATATGTGTATAAATTAACTATTTTTAAGTTTATTTTAAAAAATAAGATAAATTATATTTTATATTCAATAAAATATAAAATTACTTAACACGTTAACATAGAATTTCCATTAAATTAATAATGAAAGAGAGCATATGATGTGATACATATAATCACACGCGATGTTAGCAAGAAAGGCTTTTACTTATGAATCACTTAATTCAAATGTGATACCATGCGCCCTGATCGCAGGACTAAAACGAAATATCAAATTATTGTGAAACTCTTCCTAACATGACTTAATTAGTCAATTAAATATATAAACATCGGTTGTTGTAAATCCTAATAAACAATTCCTTTGGTGTCTACAAATTTTAAATGGTAAAACGGTTAAAATAAATATGTTATTAATTACAAACCTTTATAGAAATGGCCTTATATATTCTCACTTCCTTAGTCAAAAGAATGAATTGCCCAAATACGTCTCCCTTTGAGATACGTGGAAGTTACAAATAACAGTAAACCCCTTTTTGCTGTGGTTACCTCAAAAAAGAAAGCCCTACTGTTTTTATATTTTTATTTTCTTTTGGCCATTGAAGAATATGTGATTGTGCACTGTGTGGGTTTGATGGCTTACTCGGCAATTTTATATGGCAATTTCCAAAAGCCACAAACCAAGACAAAACCCAAGAAAAAGAAAGAATAGGTAAGAAATGACAATCAAGCAAGCTCACCTTGGGACATAACAGTCTTTTTTACCATTATCTTTTTTAAGGTTCTCTCTCTCTCCCTGCCCTAACTGAAAACGACTGCAAGCAACCTGTGGTCTACCTGTGTATATATCCGATACTGTAATTTTTATTTTTCTATAAAAATGGCAAAAAAAATAATAATAAATCAAGATTCACAAACCGACTCAAACCCACTGCTCAATTTTCTATATAAACACTCTCTTCCTTTCTTTCTCTCTCCTTTCCTATTTGGTTGTCTTCTGCTCCTTCTCTTGCCTTGCCTACTTATTCTCCTTTTCTTTCCCTCTCTGTGTTTTGGCCTTCTGGGTTTCTCTCTTTTGCTCCTCATATCCCCTCTTTTTCTCTGTTTGGGAGTGGATACAGCAGTTCTGGGCACCAAATAATGGTGGATCTTCAAACTGTTTGCTGCATGTGCGGTGACGTTGGTTTCCCTGACAAGCTTTTCCGCTGCAACAAATGCCGCCATCGCTTCCAGCACTCGTATGTTTCTTTCTCACCACCTTCTCAATTATCATCCACTCTCACATATCATGACCATCATCATACATACATACACACACACACACATACATACATACATACATAAACATCTTTATCATTTTTAATTTGATAGTTACATATAACTGCATCTTTAGTTTATGCCCACCTATAAAAAAACTGCATCAAGCATGTTTCATATGATATTTGTAAGCTCGTTTATTATGTGCTATTATCTATAATAACTTCTATCATATAAGCAATATGAGATGAATAATAATAATAATTAAAAAAAGGCCCATTTGGATTTTTATTAATATACGGGTGAATTAATTAAGCTTAAAGTTTAATTAATTAATTTTATGTAACAGGTATTGTAGTAACTTCTACGGCGAGTTGCCGGAGATTGAACTGTGCGATTGGTGCCAAAGCGAGGAGAGGAACGCAAGACATAGCAGCTCAAGTTCGAAGAAATTGGCGACCGGAAACGACGCCGTATCGACGAATCGGTCTGAATATTCTGGCGAGAAAATCAAACAGCACGATCGTGAAGAGAGCGGCTCCGATAAGGGGAAGTCTCCGACGCCGTCGCCGCGGCCCACCACGCGCAGGTACAAGCTTCTCAAGGATGTAATGTGCTAAAAAAACGAAGAAAGGATCCAACAAAAACAAGAAGGAAAACCAATATATATAGGTGACTACTTTTGTGTCAAAGTGTTTTGTGTTTATAGTAAGTAGCTCGCAAAGAGAGTGTTTTTCAATGTTTATCTTGTTTTGAGTGGCTTTTTAGTAAGCTGTGAATAAAACTATGTAACTTTTCTACTAGTCCTATATAATCTATGGCATGAGTTCCAAGCTCTTCTTCTGTCCACTTCTTTTTCATTTGCCTCTAAGTAATTAATCTCCACAACTTTTTCAATTGGCTTGCTTCCTCAACTATATTATATTACTATGGTATTAATTTTTCTCTCTTTTTTTATTATCTCTGCGGGGGAATGCATAATGCATGGTACATGAAGTAGGTTTCGTGCATGAGATTGGTTAACTGAAGTGATAGAAAAATGATATTTTATAAGAATCCAAATTTCAGACGCAAAGGTTAATTAACTTAACATAAAGTTGTTAGACACTATTTTATGGTTACTATAATGTAAGGTTTTGGGTCCTAATAAATATTAATATTACACTTAGTCACATACTAGTAGTGGGTTTATTTCAGTCTTCTATTTCTTCTTTTCTTTTGAGAAGATGGGATAGATATGAAAGAGGGAGCTCGTGTTCTTTCGAGGGTTTGACTGGCATGGCAGGCTTGAGCCTCTCATTCATAGTACCTGAATCCTGCTACCTTTTGCAGATTCATTGAAGGCCTTTAATTGCTAGGCCCTCTCTATTATTGTCCATGTCAAAGAATTAATGAAGTCTCTTAGCTAGGGGTGAGGAATTTTTACCATGTTACGTTGGAGATAGTACCTTCAATTAAGTTGATTTTTTCTTTAAATTTTGGAGATTTTTTTGGAAAAGGAAAAACGTGTGGTGAAAGTGTTAAGAGAGTTGGAGTTCCAAGTGGTGGTTGTTGCTTCTAGGCCATTCATTTTAGTCATGAAACTCTGTTGATATTTTCTTATATGCTTGTACTATGTTGACGCATAGTTTTGCGAAATATCTCCAAGTACACAAGCTGATAAGGCTCTCTCCACTGTACCCGTTTTGGCCATTAATGAGAAACCAACAAAATCCCTTTCCATTGGGCTTTTGAAGTTACAATAAATCCATCAGCTCTATTTCACCAAAAAAATTTCCCCATATCACTTGTTTCGCCAAGAATGATACAGTTATAAATTACTAGGTCTAAGTTAGTAGGTGTAGGTTTTAAGTTGTTTGTTAGAGATTTTAGCTAGCTAGACTGTAACATCTGCGTGGCCATGTGCATAAAATAATAAGTAAAGATATATACACAAACATTTTATCATAATATTTCATAAATTGTACTGCGTATGTACTAGAATATAAATTTAATTGATTCATCATATTTTATTTATAGTTATGTACAGAAAATTTGTGAAGTTATCCATCCTCAAAAATTATGTAGGCATTCATATGAGCTCTCTCTCTCTCTCTCTCTCTCTCTCTCCCTATTTGTATTTCTTTTCTTCCATAAGCTTCTCTGATTCATGTAATCTTCCTATATAGTTGGGCGGCTTCTGAAGTGACAACGAAGACACAACACTTTATATGCCCCATGCCAGTGGCATATATAAAAAGGCCAAATCCCCTACAGTGCCTAGTGAGAGAGAGAGAGGAGATAGAGATCAACTTTAATTTACATAACCAAATCTGTCCCTTTTCTTCTACCCATTTCAGGTTTCTCCAGTTTGTGCAAGTGCCAAGTGCTATTCAATAATTCTCTGGATCAGTAACTCTCTCTCTCACATCATTATCATCATCTCTTTTGTTTCTAACATATGCTTGTCTAACTTTCATGTGATTTTAATTTGGGGATGAAGGAAACCAGATAAGAAACACACATGATGACCCCAATAGCGGTCTCCTTCAACTGTTCAAACTTTCCTTTCTTTGTAATCTATCATGAAGATGAGTCACATGCTTGCGTGGCTTCCCCTTCATACCCTCCACCTTTCCTTGTCCAACTTACAAGCAACTTTCCAAATGTAGCATGATCTAATGCATATTAACACATGAAATAATGCTATTCCACTTGCATGTTCTCTGTCAATTTCCATTCTTCAACGCAATCATTTAAAGCAATGCCAACCGTAAATTTTGTTTCCAAACTATTGAACCCAGTCATATATAATTTATTTTCTTTTTCTAATTCTTTGCAATTTGCTCAGTAAACAAAATAGACTGTTGGGTTTGTCTCATCAATTATCTGGCGGATAACACCTCTACTCTAACATCCTAAATAAAAGACCTATAATTGTAGCTAGATAATTCAATCTACTAAACTTTAGTTCTTTATAGATTGTTGCATACATAATTTTAGTTAATATTCTACAGCTATTTGGGCTTAGGTCAAGTGATTGTATGCATAAGGATTTAGATATAGATTTCTAGTTAGTCTTTCTCAATGTGCCGAAATATGCTAATTGTTCATCCTTAAACCTGCCAAGCCCTATGTAACAATCACATAAAAGCTATATGATCTTAAGTTATTCATTAGCTTTAGCAGAATCTTGTTTGGCTCTTCTTCTTTCATCTAAGAACATTTGCTTTCTTACGTAGTTAATACTTAATTAGTTATTTAGTACTCATGTAAAACTAATTCGATCTCACACTACGTAATAACTTTTTTGCAAATAATGTTTTTAACAAAATTTGCTTTTGGATTGCAATCTCCTCACATACCAATTAATCATATGCTTATTAACCTTTATTATATTTCTCAAAATTCGTTTATATTCCATTGGTATACCTTGAGATTAAATAGTTAATTAGAAGCATTTGGAGTGTATCAAATAGTTAGAATGAATTCCATGCTTTATTTTGATGCAAAACCTTGAGATATCTAACAGTATATTTTATTATTTTTGTCCTTATGATCTCCAATTTATTCCTAGGATCGCATGATGATTCATATTTTACTGCTCTAAAGGCACCCACCCCAAAATCACAAATAGATATGATATCATGCAATCCTAGGAAAACAGTGGAGGTTCATAATGAAATAAAAAATAAAAAAATAGAATATACTGCTAGATATCTCAAGGTTTTGCATCAAAAGAAAGCATGGAATTCACTATAACTATTTGATAAATAAGTAACTCCCGTATTACTCCAGACTCGGATTCTGGAAGCCAATCCGAGCTACACAGCATTTTCCTAGATTAGAATAAGCTAGTCAGAAACAAGGAATATGTCAAAGCAAGCAATCAAGAAATAATATGTCTTAAAGTCATTGCTTTGAGTTAGACATACCCTTTTCCTTCTTTTGATCGAAGATAGATATATTACATTATCAGAAATACGTAGGTATAGAGCAAGTGTAAAGGTAAAGGATAAATTCTATAAGAAGTATATACTGAGTCTTGAACTTGGGTATAGTAATGAAAGTTTTTCACATGCATGATTAATTAAATTATTACTTATGATCAATTAGATCTAAAGTTTTTTGATGTGAAATTAGCATTATTAAAGTCATTATAAAGATTTCAGTCACATCTTTGAGATTCGCCCAAAAGTTTATCCCCCCTTCCCCCAATAAAAGTATCATCAAGCTCATACACTCCAAACCTCACTTTTCGTTCAAGATGAAAGGATTTAAGGAAAATAAAGAACATTACCTTCGTTCGTATTAATCGTAAGCCCAACAAACTATTACAGACTTTGAAGAAATAAAGAAGCTATTGTGTAATACATATGTATCCTGTAAGAACAAGATTTATTTCTCCTAATTTTTTATTTGGCTAATTTACGAGAACAAGATTTTGTGAAGATAGATGAACATGCGCTGCAGCATACATCCGAAAGAAAATTGATGCGGCCACTTTTAATTATATAAGATTGTTTAATTGGAAGAAAAATCAACAAAGATTTGAAACATTATTTGACACAAAAAGATTCATTTAATCATCTAGTTTCAAGTCTTATCAATAGCTATATTTGGAAAAGATCAATGAAAAGATCGTCAAACCAACTTCACCACTTCCTCATCATCTCCCCACATTTGCGTAAGAGAACCTTGAATATTAATTAAAATTTTCAGCTGACCCATTAAAGTCAGGATATTGCTCTATAACACTACACTATTTTATAAGAAATATTCAAGTACATTGTTCAATGAGAAGCACATCAAATTTGTGGGTACGAATTTTGAATTTTTAAATAGAACACGAAACACGTGGAGTGCCTATCCTTATGACAAATGGATAGCATTACTATCAAAAATGTCAACTCTAATCTTTGGTGTTTAGTCCATCGTGGAAGTTGATATGATGGCAGGAGGTGATCACGACAGATATATTTTACTAATTGTGTATTCTTCAATATTTGCTCATATTTCTAAAAGATAATCACGAAGCATTCTTATTATATTGGAACTAATTTGTTCATTTTTTAATTAGATTTGTAGATAATGGTGCTTATGACTCCGGATGAAGACATTGATGTTCATGATAATTTATATATAACAATGCAAATAAGATAATTATGGTCATAATATAAGAAGAAAGTATACGGTGGTCAGTATCTTGCCAATAAATGTTTCTTGATTTTACCATTTCCAAATATCAATGTGTTTGTGCCTTTACATGTATGTGTATTTTGAGATAGTGGCCACTTCCAATAAAGTTCTCAAAATATGAAGTTAGATAGGATTGAGTCCAATAAAGTTCTTGTCAACGTATTGAAGTAAGCACCCGTTGTGTTTTCTTTGTTAGTATCTAGTAAAAATGTTAATGCAGGGGAGAGGTGACTTCATGAACGGAAGTGCTTTGGAAATATTATACTGATCAGTAATTCAGCAAGAGCTCTATAATGGGAATTGCTATTTTTATATTTTATTTTATTAATATCATATTTTATTTAATATCTATAATATAAATTAAATTATCATCATTTAATATGAAATTTTTTGATTAATTTTAAAAACTCTTATTTAATATGCATTTTTTTAATCAATTTTAAACAATTTCTATATTAAATAAGAGTAATTTAATTTACATCATATTTAAATATATTAAATAAAGTATGATATTAACAAAATAAGATATGAAAATAATAATTTCCATTCTTTAACTCGCATGTTAAGGATATATTTGAGAGGAAGAAAAGTGCATGATTTAAAAGTAATATAATTTATTTATGAATAGTGTGTTTATTAAAAGTGAATATAAGAGAAATAGAGTAGAACGACTGAAAATTAATATAATATTTGAAGAGATACGACATGTCTAGATACATTTCAATTTTGATTTCACCTGTACTCATTTTCTATTTGGTGCAAGTCTAGAAATTGGTTGCAGAAGTTGTATCCAAATAATGGAGAAACTTTAAATGGATGGAGTTTGAAACTCCATAAGGACGGATTTCTTGATTTATAAGTACAAGGGACGTTAAACTCAATACGCTTTAACACTTGGTTTGTGTCTCCATAACAGCTTGGATTAGAGAACTTGCTTTGCATCTCTTGGTGGTACTTGTTGGTTGAGTATTTACATCCTCATAATTAATTAGGATGATCTTTTAGAGCCTGAGGCTATGATCATGTGGAAGATATGGAAATATTATCACAAGGTTCACACCTATATATGCTATTCGAAGATAGGTTTAAATACAATTTCGATCTTCTAATTTTTGAAAACTCGTAATTTGATTCTTCTCTATTTCGGAGTATAGCAATGATATCCATGTGGTTTTAGTCCCTTGTTAGCTCCATTGACAAATTGTATTGACATGGTAAGATTTTAATGAGGTAAGAAATTAATGATATATGGCAACATGTTATCTTATCGTGTCATTATCAAATCTTTCCCACATAATCAGTTGTTAGTTTTGTTAAATATAAAATCATTCATATCATAAGCTTTTGGGTTGAATTGATTATTGACACAGATCGCTTGATTAAAGAGACTCTAATACTATATTAAGAACCGATTCAACTAAAAAATTTAAATTTTTAGGTTGAATCGGTTCTTGACAAGTTTCATGTTAGCATTAATTTGTCAATAAGAGGGATTAAATTATTCCAATTTAAAAATTACAAGGACNGATGATATATGGCAACATGTTATCTTATCGTGTCATTATCAAATCTTTGTCACATAATCAGTTGTTAGTTTTGTTAAATATAAAATCATTCATATCATAAGCTTTTGGGTTGACTTGATTATTGACACAGATCGCTTGATTAAAGAAACTCTAATACTATATTAAGAACCGATTCAACTAAAAAATTTAAACTTTTAGGTTGAATCGGTTATTGACAAGTTTCATGTTAGCATTAATTTGTCAATAAGAGGGATTAAATTATTCCAATTTAAAAATTACAAGGACAAAATTTTCTGTGCAATAGAAACTAGACTTAAAAACTAAATTAAAGGGACCAAATTGGTATTTAAGCCTTGAAGATATTTTGATGGATATCATGCTCAGTGTTCAGAATGCTGCCTTGAGGTGGATCATGCTGTTATGCCGCTAGCATTTGTATTGAAATTAAGCTTGTTTACTTTTTAGTCCGTTCCACTGATTGATTTGCGTTTGTTTGTTAGTCATATTCTAGCTAGGCTGTCTTACTCCATTCGTTATTGCGTTTTCTGGTTGTCTTAATTAATTTAAGACCAACCAACTCATAATCAATGGACAACTTAGAAACGCAACACATATAACCCAACTTCATAACATCGACTTTCCATGTTTGATTCTTTCTTTCTTTAATATTTTCAGTTAAAATTGTAGCTTTCTTTTATCTAATGAAAAAAAAAAATTAGGAAATCATACCATAGAATATTATAATAAGGTAGCTCGAATTGATATACCATTATAGCTACCATGAATAACTAAGTAATTGTTACCACTTAATTTGTTTTATCCAATAGATTACTATTGAATAATTAAGTTTTCCTGCTAAAATAACAGTGATCCTTATATATTTAGCTTTCATATAGGACGAGGTACTTGTTCAAAACATGTACTTTCTTAATCTCCCAACTATATTATATGGGCCATTCTAATTTTGAATGATGCTAGATGTATAGAAAAAAAATTTACAAGATATCTCTATACAGAATGATATGGTCATGTAGACTTGGAGTTCACTAATTAATCACTCATGCTTTTTCTCTATAAGATCCAATATCAGTAGAACCTCTCTTGAAGGTATTGCACATGTAGATGTTAGAAATATTAATCAAAATTGTTGGTGAACCTTCCCTTAATTAATAGCTTGAACTTTTGGGGTTGTCAATCTTCACATATATAGTACCAAAATCTCTTTGATCAAGTGCATGCTTAAGACGGCATGTGCAGATATTAATCAAAATTATTTCCAAGTCTCTCCTTAATAGTTTTAACTTTTTGCATTGTTGATTTCTTGACAGTAGAAAAACACACCATTTTGAGAATAAATAAACACGCAAAAGCGACAATGGAATGCTCTTCCTTTCTATGTATGCATGTATCTTGTAAATCACACAAGAAAAAAGTTCCATCACGTACTTGTTATGGAGTAATTATTGTATCATTATAAATGTATGCACATGTTTGTCAGTTTACTAATTTTAGTGTTGGCTGCTGCAAATATCACTTTTGATTTTGTGGTCCTTGTTGAGCATGTTGCTTTCGTGTTTGAAAACACACACTAGGTGAATGAATTGCATGCCAACCACCTAACTACCCACTAAACCGTCAACCCCTCATATGGGCAACCTTATGGTCCCATAATATAACGTAATAAATAAATAATTAATTTGAATCTTGATAAAGACGTCTAGTAGTGGGGATTTGTGATATCTCATACCCCATATCAATTAAATAAGATGGGTGGAAAAATGTAAGTCATATCAAAGTTATCAACTAAATGCAATAGTTTCAAAAACCTTTAAAAATCAAATGACTTGTAACTGAATGATATTAAGATTGTTCTCAGAGTTTATAAGTTTTGTATTTAAACTCAAAACCATAGTCAAAAGTATCAAAAGAGAAAACCTCTAAAAGACCTAGCTAGAGGCCTAAAGGTTTTGTGAAAAGAATACTATTATTGTGAAGGTAAGAAAATTTCTTCTTCCAATGTCTCTAATTTAACTTTTTTAATTATAAAAATTGAAGTATTTGATATTAGGTGTTTTATTGTCATTGTATATTTTTTTTTTCCTTTTTTTAATATATTATACTCTTATGTAACAAAAAAAAAAAAAAAATCATGAGCGATAACTTACCTCAAAGTGAAGGTGGCAACTTGAACCCATAACAATAGTGGCCGCCCAACCTAGCCAAGAAATGTTTTAACAACCCAACTCGCCCAATAATTTTGTGGTCCTTTATGAATTGCTTAAAATGGTTTTTAGGCGAATAATGGGTTGGCTGCAGCTCCAATTGAGCCCAATCTTCTTAGCCCAATTATAAGGCCCACTGGGCTAAAGAGCAGTGTAATGAGAAAAAAGGGAGGAAAATGGAAAAAGAAAAGATTGCTACAAGAATAGAAAAGTAAAAGTTGATTAATAACTTTCGAAACAGAATTAAAAAAATAAATTAATTCTTTTATTTTCCTAATAACTATTTAACAAAGAGAACACTCCCCCATTTAATTTGCTTCTCTTTTTTTTTTTGTCAAAAGTTTTTTTAGGGAAAAAATTAAAAAGAATGCATTTTCTATCAAAAGTTTTAATAATGTGATTGTTGAATAAAATATTGTGATAAAAATCACTTATCTATCCAAGATTAGTTATTGTCTCACATCATCTTTAGCAACGAAATTCAAACAAGTTTCCTTGATCAAATATCAAATCTATTTTTTTTTTTGGAAAAAGTTGCACTTTTATTAAATAAATTTTTACACGATTTTGCAAAAATTTCAACTTCACAACAAATTTACAATTTACAAATTTTTGTAGAAAATTTCAGATATGCATTGGTACACTATTTTTGAAGACACACGCTAGTCAATTCCCAAGAAAATGCTAATAGTACAACTCGAGGCCCTAGGGGAGCAAGAAAACAGGCAAACCAAAGCCAATAAATTGAACCCAAATACCTGAACCAAAGCCTATAAAACGACAATGAGTCATGATACACGCTACACGATCATCACTATCATAACAACTGCTATTCTTTTGACTTGTTCCCTCTTTTTTTGTTTTTTTGTTCAAATATACCAACTAAGAACTAACTACTCTATTATAAAACTATATATATGACCCTTCAAAACAGGATCTCTAATCCAATATAAAATTGAAAAAAAAAATGATTCTAAGGAACTTATCTCAAAATTATATACATGCACATAAACTATGAATGAAAGAAAAGAGAATCAAAGCAGCCAACCTCAAAGATTTCACTCTTAAATCTGCACCCTCGTTAGTAGAAATATCAGATTCTAACGATGAACCAAATGTAAAATTTGGATTTGATCCATATAAAGCTTGCACCCCCTTTATGTCATCCATTTTCAAATCAGCTCTCTTATCTCTTGCTTCCAGACTAGGATACATCACTGCCTCTTTCACCGAACTATGAGACAACCCCAACAAATGTCCAATCTCATGCGTCGCAACTGATTCCAAATCAACCGCCACCTCCGATTTCTCCGACCTAAAATCCACCGCCCATGTCTCCGCCGCGTCCAGGTGGAGCCTCCCGCTCTCCGGTGAAAATGAATGGGCCAACACACCAAGCACCCCATCAAAAGGCTCCCCATCTCCATGGTCACCATTGTAAAACCCTATTTTGATGTCCGCAAAACCATAATCGTCTGTTTCGACAAAACTAACTGGAATAACTGAAGCCCATCTCGAAAATGCACGTTTAAATGCTTCTCTTATGTCGTGCAAGCTCAAGCTATTGATCATATACTCTGGAGAGAATGCGTACGTGAGTGACATTGGCATGGGGCGCGCCCAACGAGGTTTTCCTGGAAAATAAAGGTAATGTTTCGTTGAATGGAAGGAATGAACATGAATTGAATCTGGTACGCCACATCTTGGTGTGATGATTTGAGAAAGTGTGTTGGAATCGAGCTTGCCGGTGACTTGGAGGCCAAGCTTTTGCTGGTATAGGTTAAGAGCCGATTCGAACTCTGCGTCAAAGACATCGGAGAAAGTGTTGTTGTGCAATGAGATATTAATATAGCCAAAATGGGAGAAGTACTTTTTGATTTCTGATATGCCGGCGACACTGCTGCCTTTTCGGGCGTCGGCGAGGCGTTGGATGTTATGGTTTTTGAGAGTTATTTTGGTGACTGGAGGGAATGTGAGTGTTCTTGAAACAATGCATGGGAGTGGAGTGAGGAGGAGAAGGGTGAAGAGGAGGGTGGAAGAGTGTGTGAGTAAGAGGAACATGGTTGTTTGGTGCTTGAGGGTTTGGAGGACTAGAATGAAGCTTTGGCTTAAAGCAATATATAAAGGGTCAAGTTTTTCGAATAGAGTTTGTTAACGAATGATTATAACCATTTTGAACATTTGGATACGATTAATTATTAAGGTACGAACTAATCATAATGTCAAATAATTACAAGAATCAGCTAAACGATCATGGTTTTGTTGACAGATTGTGGAGCTGCTATGTATGTCTTTGTTGTGCTCCGAGACTGTTATATATATATATATATATATATGTATATATTACAATCAAAGTATATATTTAACATCAATTGTAATTAATTAAGGATACTTTCAGACTTTTGTATGTTAATTTATATAATTAGCGTTATCATATCATATGTTATCACCAAAAAAAGCATTATTATATGTTACAGACAAAAATAATTCCTTACCTGTACCTAATCCTAATTTTAAGTTGAATGAATTATTGATCACATATATAATTAACATGCTATGAATAACCTGTATTTTAGTCTTTAAAAGACTTTTGATGGGAACATGAGATTTTATTCGATTGGTCATACATCAATCCTTAGTTGTTGACGGATAAGTAGAAAATGGTTCACAATTTTTTCCCATTATAATTTAATTTTTGAGTATATTAGCCTATTTTTGGGAGAAAGAGAAGAAAATAGCATACCTCTCTTTACAAAACTCCATGAATTGGCTGCGAAAGATTGAGAAGCCATTTTTCTTTTTCTTTTTCTAATACTTATGAAAAATCATTTATTTTGATTGATTTAGGATAAGTTTCTGATAATTCATCTTTTACTTTATTTAACTAATTAAATAAGGAGCAAGGTCAAATGTAAAGCAACCCCCCCTTTGATAAATTTGTGTTACCTTCCCAAACTGCTTTACATATGAAGTAACTTAGGAAGAAAACAAATTTTTACTTGAAGGGAGGGAACAATTAGCCAGTTGCATTTGAGAAGTTGCTCAATCTTGTGGATAACTGTCTGAAGATAAAGTGGCAATTCTGGTCTAACAGACACACAAGTCTGCAGTTGTTTTCTCTTGAAGAATAGGAACTCTCACTCTCTTATAAGCAGGTAGTTACATTCCATCATTATTTCTTCTTTGCTTTCTCTCTCTCTCTTATTCAAAACGTACTGATGACTCAAACGTATGAAAACTTGAAAGAAAGCGATGCTACAAACTGCTTTTCTAGCTTTGGACGTGAAGAGGACTCAACGTTTTAAGTTTTAACGCTTGGAAATTCACATCAAACATTACAAATACTATATGGCCATGCCCATTTTTTATCCGAAACTCCAAGAGTCAATGTGGATCCACATCCTATTGTTTCGTTCTTGCTTCGTTTTCTTCACAATCTAACTAACAAATAGACACCTAAAGAGGAACTCACACAATTGTTGATTGCCCATTTGCCAGCATAATCATAGTGTCAATATAACAATTTAAACTTTTAGGTTGAATTGATTTTTGACGATATTCACATCTAATAGAAATTTGTCTTCCTCCATGCTCAAGTGATCCTCTTTACCTGAGACTAATTAACTAATCACTACATATATAAAATGATTAATTAATAGATAAAATAGACTGGTGGAGATGTAGGCATATAATTTCTTGATTTGTTTATTTACATCGTGAATAATAATATTTGTCAAAAAAATATTTAAAGTAGGAGAAGACATCAAAGTAAAACGCCCCAATTTATCTTTGGGCCTTTCAATTGGATTCATATTGGGTTTCCTAGAACCAATTAACATTCATTATGGATCACAATGGGCTACCTTCAGTAAGGCTTGGTTTTATAATGGATAAGCCATGGAAGCAGGAACTTTTTTTTTTTTTTTTTTCCTTTGCAGGAACACGTTTGTTTACAAATGCTCTTTAACAATGGAGAAATAGAGAGGGGGGCAAACTACAGTTGAATTGGTGCTTGTTTGGAGCTGTTGTTTTATAGCTTGGAAGCACATTTTTGCTTCTAAATGTTACGTATAACTTCGATATAAGGTTAGAAGATTCAGCTATCGAATAAAAGTGATTTCTTGTGCTGGCTAACCACCACTAGAAATTTATGAAAACAGTACTTTTCTGTTCTTTACTTAAAACTACTTATATTAAGATGTAAAACAGCATGGCCAATAGACATTAAGATGCCAACTTAAAGATATAAATGATATATACATGACAAGTAAATTCAAAAGCCAAGTAGTAAGGCATGAATATGAGAGTTGTTCGTTCTAAAACTTAGTTTTGTAGTTTACTATACTGTAAGTTAATCCTAAATTATGAAATACTTGACTTCTCGACTGATAATTTAACTCAAATAAACATATATGTTATTACTATATTGGGATTTTTTTTTTTGGTATTTTGGCTATAATTTCAAATTTAAACATAAAATTCATAAGTTCTAAGATCGACCTCAATACTATTAGGACTGGATTGGATGGAGTAAAATTATACATGAAGGCTAATCTTGTCAGATTGACTAAAAACTAAAATACATGATTTAAATGTAATGTACAGCCGTAACTTTAAATGAATGATGCATATAAGTTTCACTGTTGAAGATTAGACGTTTGACATCAATAATCAAATTGTTGTAGAGGCCACTAAGAATTAACCAAACATCATCTAAACTATAACTTTTTTTTTTGAAAAAGTTTCTTACAGCATGGAATGATAATGCTACTTTTACAATAAGTACATTTAAATGAAATTATAATGTTCTTACTAATAAATGAAATGATAATGCTACTTCTACAATAATTACATTTAAAATTCTATATACAATTGTACTATTGTTTTTTTTTTTTTTTTTTTTTCAGTCTATGGAAAGCTAGAGAATTAGAGTTGGTCTATTTCCTTCCTATAAATTTCAACTCACTTGTTTTTTTTTTTTATGAGATTTAAATATATGTTACCAGTTAATTACCTCCTAGTTAAAGCACCAAAATGTGTAAGAAAATTTATTACTTCTCAAATGAAAGGGAAACAAAAAAAGCAGAAAAGACACAGGAAAAACCATTGTCCACAAAATGGAATCAAGACCATCAAAGAATGAGTGAGTCCCCCAATATACATTGAGTGAGGTACTAATGGGGATAGGTCATATAATTGAAAGGACAACCACCATAAAAGGAGGGACATGTTGATGAAGTTTACAATAGGGGCCCATATATGACTATGAGAGTCAGATCCACTAGAACATGTTCAAAAATAGAGATAATATTGGAACAAACTTGTCTATTTGAAGTGTGTACATTCACATACTCAAAGGATTTTAGAGGAGTAGAAAGTTAACGAAAATTTAGAGAAAATAATTTTCCAAATAGTAACTCTCAACAAAAAATTGAAAGAATTGATTTTCTAAATAATAGTCCTCAACAACAAATTAAAAGAATTGATTTTAAATTATAAATTAGAGAGTTTTGATTTTAAAATATCAATAACAATTCCAACAGTACAAAGATGAAGAAAGGGCCTGAATGTTATTTATGAGGTCCATGAGTTAGGGTGGGAGCCCTCCTCCATGGAAAGACCTCACCCTGACTCAGCTTGATGGAACGTCTTGTGCTTTGTCTCATCTTTCTTGCTACTTTATAGGGTATTTGTGCTCTCTTTTTCTTTTCTATTTGAAGATTTTGCAAAGAAAAAGATTGATGGGGTATTTGTGGCTCATCTCAACTAATGTTCTTACACTATCTATTCTTGCTTGGCTATTATTCCCACCACGTTTTTCAGCTCTTTGACTGGAATATAACATTTTAAAAATAATTTTACATATTTATTACATTTTTTAACTTATTTACTTTAATATTACATTTTTTTAAAAAAATTAAAAATAAAAAAAAAGGCATAACTAACATGTGAGGACCACTAGACGCGACAGTAGCCACGTGGCATGTTTACGTCGGACATGCCGGTAGCCCTACGACGTGTCCTTTCTTCAGCTGCCTATATGAATAAAAAAAATTAAAGAAAAATGTGATAAGAAGGGACACACTAATGGACTATCGTGGGACACGCCACATGGTCACTTGTGGTCCCCACATGTCCAAACTTTTTTTTTGTTTTTAATTTTTTTAAAATTATAATATTTAAGTAATTAAATTAAAAGTGTGATAAATGTATAATTTTGTTGTTAAAATATAATATTCAGGTCAATAAGCTAGTTTCCCATTTTCTTCTTTAATCAGAAGCTCGTAATCCGTACATAAACTTCATAGTCATATATCATCGACTAATTAATGTATCATAACTTTAATTCATGATTTTATTTTTTAATTTTTCTCTTGTTTATATATTTATTGATAATTGCAGTATTTTTTTTTTTAGATATTATTAATGACTTAAATATCTTTATTTTTTATTGTGAAATTTTCTAAATATAATGTGAATATCTTGCAAAAAAAAACATATAAAATCTCTCTCATACCTCTAATAATTTCTCGTACATCTGTTTATAATAACCCATAAAATTTTCTTAACAAGTGACATGTATCTTTATCAAACAAGAAAATTACTAGAGCCTATTATATTTTTGTTATCCTCTCATGCTTTGGGTGTTTGGGCAGCGTGGTTAAACACCTCTTAGATATGCTGGACACTCTTCCTTTTTTTGAGTGCATTGAGATGTTAAATTCAAGAGGAAAAAACCCAGAAGAAACATTGTTTTATCTCTTGTATTGAGTCAAAGCAATAAAACATAGAAAATTTTGGTTTCCCTTTTGTTTTAACAAGCAATTACTATTAAAAATGAAGATGTACCTTAATGACCAACATTTTGATTCTGCTTTGGTATGTGTAATCCTAGGTATCTTATCTGAATTGTTTGCTCCAAATTAAATGGTCCCCTATTGAATAGTTGTTCACATTAATTAGAAACAGAAAAAAAAAAATTGAAAAAAGAGAATGGTCCCCTTCACTTCACTTCAGACTTCACCCTTGTTTGCAATTCCCTATCCCTTCTCTTCATCATCATCATTATTATCATCATCTTTCTTCATTCTGGGTGTCTCATTAAAAGAAACAAACTCCCCCATGTCTCTCAAATGCCCGACTTGTTTTGAGTACGGTACGGGAAGTGGCACGAGTACACGTGTCAGAAACCCGTTACATTAGATCAGTATAAAGTTGGAGTTTACCCATGATTGTAGCCTGTAGGATCTGTTGTGTGGAGTTAAAAAATTGAGTTTCTTAATTTCAACTAAAAACAATCAAGAAAAAATTATTATTAAAGAGTTTCAATAAAAAATTTTGAATTATATTTTATTTTACTTTAGTCTTATTTTATGATCAATGATTAGTTATAATTTTACGTAATTAATAATTATTTATTTTTTAATAGTCACACATTAATTATTAGAAATCACAATCATATATAAATTTCAAATGGGTTACTAATAAATAATTAATATTGATAAATAAATAATTTTAAATTCACCTAAAAAATTTCTTAATTGTATTTCTTTACAATAATTCCCTCAACAATTAATTAGAGTTATATGTCATATTTATTACTCTTCTCATAATATTTTTTTTTATAACTGTGGTTTTAATTTAATCTGTACTTTATATTTTTATTCAGGAAATGATGAAAAAAGTAATGTTAAATGTAATAATTTCTCTTTAATCAAAGAGCACTGAGCATGCTCCCCTAAAAATATCCTGCTCCTCTTTAAGAAGGTGGGTAATTTTGAGCGTACACGTGGCTGTATCGCAGGCAACAGACTTTTTGGATAGGGTCCCACAACTTTGGATACCCAGTTAAATCAGAGTCTTTCTGAAAATATTTATGACAAACTGGATATATGAATACATTTCTCTCTCTCTCTCTCTTTCTTTTCTGTTTTGTTATTTTCTGTTCTTTTGTCTTTCTGAACCATGAAATGTTGGCATCCTTGCAGACAGAGAGTTGCATCCAATTCCAAGACAAGCTCCTCAACTTTCGCAAGCTTTGGTTTGAACTTTCAAGGCAGAGAAAAGAACCACTAATGAAGGGATTCCATTGAATAAATCAGAAACAACTAAATTAATTAATTAAAAATGCAATCTCTTGTATTCCTTTTAAGTTCATTCAATTCTTTTTGCATATCATCTTTTATCTTCACTTATATATAATAATAACTGAATTTAATTAAATTTAATAAGAGTTTAGGTGGACAATCTAAATTGATCAAACNTTTAGGTCGACAATCTAAATTGATCAAACTTTGTACTCCAAGAAAAAGTGTGCATTTCAGTTATCCAAATCGAGAAGGCTGTCACTACACCTTTTTTTACCTTTTGTGTTTTTTGCTGAACACTAACCCTTTTTCTCCAACTAAAGGGAAACAAAGGAAAAAAACTGCTAAAGTCCACTTTGATGGTTTAGGTTTAGTTATGAAAGCCTATTTTTTCATATATATATATATTAGATAAATGTTTGAAGGAAAAATAAAAAAGAAAAAAAATAGGGCATTTGTGTGATTTCTAATTCTAATTCTAAAAAAAATATTGTAGACTTGTTCCAAATTCCAATATTTCTGACCGTCCGAAGAGAATGGCATGGAGTGGTCACAATCGATCTGAGTCGATCTTTGCTGCATTTGTGGAGATATCTTCCTGTGGAGCCCATCTATGATACGTGTGTGGCTTATCATAACCTTCTTAAAGAGACTGCATGAAACACTTTACAGTCTGTGTTGTGTTGCACCACATATACTTGCATTGAATGAGGCCAACCCATTCCAACCAACTCTCAGAATTTCATCTTCAAAGCCAAGGAAAAAACATTCACTATAACTTTGGCATACTAATTTACTATAGGTAATGTTATTTCTACCACTGAATTTTTTACTATTTCTCAATAAATTTAATCTGGACCAAACAAATAGAAGGTGAAAAACGGTGAGGAATTAGGTGATAGATGTAATATTTCTCAATTAGTACATGTAATTTAAATTTGTACTACTATTTCAATTATTAAGTGATACTATAGACCAAAGATAATTGAAGAAAAGAGGGACACGTAGAGAGAGAGTGGTACATATATGATCTCCCACACTGAAAAGAATGGAGGAGTATGATCAGAGCCTTTTTTCACGTTCCTTTATTGTTTGGTTGTATCAATTAGAATATTGAAGGACAGATAAATGAGACACAAAATAATAGAGTGCACATATATATTCCCTTTGATTCTTTTTGGATGGTGAAACAATATAAACTAGTGGACCCTTGTGTAGGCAATATAAAAAATAGGATAAACTCAAAATCATTCCCTTCCTGCCAAAATGATACTTGATATAAAGATGTTTGAACCAGAGAATGCTCCTTTATATTGCATCTGAAGGGTGACGTTGGTAGATATTGTCTGCTCAATGGATATCATAGATATGACCTTTTATCGTTTAAAATTTTCATCTATGCTGCTATTTAGTTTCATAAGTTTTAAATAAAATACATTACAAATACGTGATTATATATTCCTGGAGAGTTGAAATAATTACTGAAATTAAAAAAAAAAAAAACAATTAGTAAATTCTTGTAGGACATCTCTGTATATACTTGGAAAATTGTATGGGCAAATATGCAACTCCTCAAGAAAGGTCTGGTGCAGAGGATAGGTGATGGGCTAAAAGTTAAGGTTTGGCATGATCCCTGAAATCCTGGTCAAAGAGAATTAAAAGGTGAATTCTCCTGTTAGTGAAATGTGCAATTCTGGTTTACGGTTTTGGAAGGCAAAGATTTTGAATAAACAGAATCTATGGAGGATGACGGATTTCTTAGCAAGAGCTTGTATGAGTTAGCATGAGAAACAGTTAGGTTTCTTGCTTTTCTGATTCACACAGTTTCTGGAATACCAGAAGCTTTATTCGACTTAGTAAGCTTTCTAGGCCATTGCTTGATGCATAAGTCATGAGTAGCCTTCTATATGAGAAGGGAAACTATCTCAGGGTTGGTCACTTACTGCAGAATATCCTTGTTTCCTGTAGGAGCCTGCCTGCCTGCATAGTTGGAAGTTTGGGTGGGCTCTTCGAGGTGAATATATATCAGGTTTCACATGCTATGGTTCAGTTTAGTAAATCCATCACTGTAGAGGAAGTGTGGTTATTCCTACAGTTTCCTTCTTTTGATGCACCTTTTTAGAGAGTAAGGAAAAATTTAATCATCCTTGAAGTGCATGTATTTTATCTGAGGGAAATTTATGTGTGATTACTTCAACTCAAATTCCATAAAGTGTGTAATTTATATACAAACATATATAATTACACAGTTGAAAAACAATTAACATGAAATGATTGGTTTTGCACCAATGCCCGTCTTCATGGATAGGTATTTTAAGACTTAGTATTTATCCCAACTTATACATTTGATTTTTTTAAGAATGTGAAGACAATCCTATTCCCTCTTAAAAAAAGTAATGCTACCTCTTAATCTAGTTGAGTAGGTTCAATAAAATACATTTAGTGATTTTATTATCATTTGTGAAGATTTAAAAAATTAAGTTACCTAATATACGTAAAAATAATTAATTCTTTGTAAAGTTTACAAATGTCACACTAAAATAAAATGTGTAAAAAAAAAAATTAAATTCTGTCAGCTTATTTGATATTTCAATACAAGGTGAGTAGATTTTTAAAGATTTTGACAATAATACAAAATTATATTTTAAAACTCACCCTAAACCCCTCCAAAAAAGATGGGGTAGGGCTAGCATTCCCCTTTCAAGAAACACTTCTAAGTAAATCACAGTCAAGTCGCTGCATTATAACAGTATCAACCGTAGGTACGAAGCAAATATGGGCAGTTGTAATATTTGGGGTTTTACGTAAGAGGAGCCATGCAAATTAACAGTGATGGGACAGTGTTGTACACTTCTGTTCCATTTGCGTATGGTGCTCGTACTGTGCCCCAGTTTCATTACATTACATTTTTAGTATTATTAATCTTTCCATTTAATCCATCATCCATTTCCCACGATTATCTAAAGTACAAAATTTGACCAAAATTAAAATAATATCTAAATAATAATAATAATAATAGTAAGAAATAAATATCCTTTCTCTCTTCTGGCATCTCTGCTCTCTCTTCCTCTCTGATCCTCTTATGTCTTATCACATCTCTCTCTCACTCTCTCTCTACTAAAGGTATAGGTGAAATTATTTTCCTCTTCCCACGTGCGGTTATTCGCCAACTCACTGGTTCTCACGTGTCACTTTATCTCCCTCACCATTGGTTCCTAGCCTCTTCAGTCTTCTCTCTTATACGAGTGTGTAAGGTGTAACTTTGCAGCTTTTTCCCATAAGAGTACTTTAAGGCCATCCCGTTGGACTTGAACAAACAAAGAAACCTGCATACCCCTTCTGCTCTGATTCTCTCTCCTTCTCTTTCCTCTTTTTACACAAACCATAAAATTTCTCACTCACAAAAATGCTTCTTCTCCATCCATTCCCTCTTTGTCCACCCAACCCATAAGCTTATTAATTAGCTACCTATATATAGATAACACCATTATTTTTCTACGAAGAGATAATATAGAGAGGGAGAGAGAGAGAATGGATTTTGGAGGGAACATGTTCTGTCTTAGCAACGGTAATAGAGAGCAAAATGGTAACAGTAACAATGTTAATTTTGCTTGGGATTCATGGGAACCAACTACTTCGGTTAATTCAAGGCTCATTAATGCATTCTACACCACCACCGCCACGGCGGCGGAGAGCACCAGCCCCGCCACCCGCCAGGAGGCGAGTCTAGCAAATGCACTCATGTTCCTTCCTCAAGCTAATCATAACGACGGTGCTCACCACCAACAACAGCAGCAGCAGCAGGCACTGTACTCCGCCGCAGATGGGTCCCACGTGCACCCGGACCCACATCTTATGTGCTTGAAGCTGGGGAAGAGGCATTATTTTGAGGACGCTAATGCCCCTCATTTGGGTGGTGGTGGTGGAGGTGGGTTCCCTTTGGCCGGAAAGAGAGGGAAAGCTTATTATGGAAGTGGTGGCGGTGGTGGTGGTGTAAAGACGGCTTCGTTTGCGACTGCGGCTGTACCGAGATGTCAGGTGGAGGGGTGCCACGTGGCGCTGTTGAACGCGAAGGACTACCACCGGAGGCACAAGGTGTGTGAGATGCATTCCAAAGCACCCAAAGTTGTGGTGTTAGGTTTGGAGCAGAGGTTCTGCCAGCAGTGTAGCAGGTGAGGGGACTGTCACACTATCATCTCTACCTTCTATTTCTGAGATGATATAATATTCTTTTTTTTTTTTATGTGAATATTCTCTTTACTTTCCTCCTTGTTATCATGAAAATCCCTAACTCAGAACTCCATAATCGTGCCTAATTTTGCATTTTATTAATGAATTTCTGTTTCATGGCTAATTCTTTAACTCTTACTTGAGATTAATAGAAAATTAATGTGGATTATATAGAATTTAATTACTTAACTTTTTCTTTGTTATATATATGTATTATTTTTCACAATTGTCACTTTTGTTAATTAATTTTTGTTTTGGAGGTAATTCGTTAGTTAATTGAGATTAATAGAAAATATAAGTGGTGTTGGAGGCTAATTAATGGGGGTAATTGGGTTTTAGGTTCCACGTGGTTTCAGAATTCGATGATTCAAAGAGGAGTTGTAGGAGGAGACTGGCAGGCCACAATGAGCGAAGAAGAAAGAGCTCCCATGATTCTGTTGCTAGGAATCCTTTTCAAGGTACCTATATAACTTAAATCATTTTCTTCTCTCTCTTTCTCTCCTATTAATCTGTAATTTTAAAATAGAAGATTGGGTTAGTCTGGTATCCAATAATAAGAGTCTCCGAATCTCTACTGAGGAGCCTCTCATCTTCACTTAGCTTTGTTGTTTGTGTTTAATGGAGTCCAAGCTGCTATTTGTGTTTTGGGGAAAGGAAAATACAAGGGCTTCAAAAGATATTCTAGTTTACCTTAGAATTGGCAGAACCTTGAATCTTTTATCTAAATAACCAAATTGTGTCACCTCCTTAGGTAATCAGATGCAGATTAGACTTCAGCTAGCTGACTAATTTTATCTTCTCTTCCGCTACTAACCCTTCCGCCTTCCCAATTATGGAAGACAAAATTAACCTTTGCTTCTCCTTTCCCCCCCTCCACATCTTCTGGTTTTGTAAAGATATAGTATTCGAAGAACAACACTAAGACACTAGAAGAAATATTGATTACTTGAACACTATGATGCATGCTTTGACTTATGACGTCTTGCTGAATACAAAACCTCATAAATTTGACATCTAATATAATCATTGCTTGCGGAACTTAGCTATGATTTTAACCCAAATTATTATTTTTTGAATGGGTTACTCCTTTTCATGTCAAGTTTCTTTTTAATCTTCAAATTCGTTAAGGGTAAGTGGATAATCAAGAGATATTTTTAGGTAAACAAATTACTGATATAGTGAGAAATGAATGTTCCATGGCTTACTATATTGTTCTGAGTAGTTCAAAAGGTCTTTCATCAAAGCATATAAATATATTCATAAGCAAAGATTATGTAGATGAAAATTAGTATATCATGCCAGCCTTTTGCTCTCTATATCCTAACTTTACTGCTTTTTCCTTTTGGGTTTTACAACAAAGTAATTGAACTAATGTTCATGACTTTCTGGATAAAAGTGAGTTGAACAATTAATGTTGAGTTTTGCTTCTTAATAGAAAATAAGGTGATGGTTGAAGGATTTCCATATTTATCATCATCAGCAGCAGGGTGTGCACACTCTCTTCTGTCATCAAAGAATGATTCTTGGCTCTCTCCTGCTGATCTTTCCTCAAGATGCAGTGCTGCACTTCGCGATTTGATAGCAGAAAACCGCGCAGCCATCATGGCTCGGCAGCTCGTTCCAGATAGAGACTGGCATTCACACCACAATGCAGTGGAAGACCTTAAGGAGATCCAGCATGAGTCCAATTATTTCCCGCAACAACAGCACATGTTTCCCTAGACACACTTGGGAATGGTTCCATATAAGTGGCATGCAAATTACTAAGGGTGATCTAGATTAAGAGTATGACCCGTTAGAGCAGGAAGTTTTGTTGTGTCTAAGCTTTCAATTCTTTAATTTGGAAAAAAGAAAGTTTAAAATCGTTGTGAGACTAGTTTAGGAGGATAAATTGCAAGGTTGCATTTGCTTATTATGGTTCAGTCTAATTGGGATTAATTGTCGGGTGTTTAATTTGTTCCCCATTTCTTTTTTTTTTTTTTTTTTTTTTATACTGAATTCAATTGCTTCAAAAAATTATTTAATAATTTGAATCACTAATATCTTTGTTTTGCAGTATGCCAGCACTACTTATCTTCAGATGTTACATATATAAAACAAATTAAGAAGAAATTCAAATACTTGCCAAGTAATGATTTTATATTTATGTCATGCATCCAAGTTCAATTTCAGTGTAAAGCTCTATACACTATTAGTTAATGAGTGCTGCATCATTGAAGCTAATTATTTATTTTTTGTTTTTGCTAATTCATATAAAAGAGGGGGAAAAAATCTCATACAGTTTAAGTACTTTTTAAAAAAAAAAAAAAAAATCTGACATTTTCTCTATTTATGATTTTTATATTAATTTTGTATACAGTAAAGAACAGAATTCAGGCCGCCCACTACCACTAGCCCGGTTTTCTAACCCTTTTTAGGTGTAAATAAAAATTGGGCTTTTTAGATGGGCTAGGCCCATTGGCCTATTTTAGNAGGCCCACTGGCCTATTTTAGTTCTAAGTAACCTTATTTTGATATTACATGAGTATTTGAGGATTTTATAATATCACATAAATATGTTATATTTTATTGACGTAATAAATATATATAATTTTTATATTCTATTAGATATAAAATATAATTTATTTTATTTTAAGTATTTCTTTACATAGTTTTGATTCAAACTGTATTATATTGGTACATAATTTATATTTGAGGTATATAAATTTTAAAAGATTTAGTAAAATTTATATTATATCACATATACCAGTTTGACATAGTATAACTCAAATAAAACTCTTAGAATGTGACTTATGTCACATCTCATGGGTGTATTACATGAAAAAGGATAATTTTTTTTTTAGGGGTGTACCACTTTCTCTTTAATTATGTTATAAACTCGGACCTTTGGAAACAAAATAGCACATATAAAAAGAGTGTGTGGGTATATAAACTATACAAAAATCTGATAAACAAAGTAATGTTCAATTTCAAAAATGACCGAAAGCATAGTTAAATTACTGAATGGTCTTACACAAAATTGGAGAGGCAAGGCAAAAGTTACTGATACCCTTGAAATGGTACTGACCCTTGTAGTGTTTGTTTCTCATTTTACATGGCTACAGGTCCAAAGTGAAGAAAGAGTGCTTTTAACTTGAAAGAGTATGGGTTCCCACTTTTTACTTTTCCCCCTTTTGCTTAATAATATGGGTTTCCACTTCAATCCTCATCATTTTTCCATCACTAGCTGCTTTCCAACTCTTATATATCTCATCAAAACCAAAGTTCCTTATACCTGAAGACCAGAAAAAAGCACTTCCATTCACATGCTTAACAAGTGATTATAAGATCTTTTGGGAGGTCAGTGTCAAGAAAATCCATTCACAACCACACAAAACACTTTACGAATGTAGGGGCAGGATCTAACTTGAAGAATCCAAGGTAATGTTAAATAAAAGACGAATATGTTTTATTCTTCTCAGCTTCAAATTTCAAGTAATTAAGTTAACAAAAGTGATATAGCATGTGTCAGCTATGTAATGGATTTGTGTTAGGTAATTAATGTGGAATTTAGGAGTGAAATTGCTTAGCAAATCATTTATATAAGTACTCTCAAATGATTTTTCTGACGTTCTTAGTTCTTCTGATTTATAAATAAGATATGATTAATTTATTTTCATGCAAATTTATCCTTAAGATCTCTAAACAATGATATGTTTGAATCTTACCATTACAATTTTGGAACGTGAATACGCAGGTAAGGAATTACATGAATATTATTTAAACTAGGGTGTGAGGATTTAAACAGCGAGAGTAAAAGATAAATTTTAAGTATAAGAACTGATACTAACCTAATTAAAGATAAAACAGCAAAGTATAAAATGGAATTTTAATTGCGTCTTGATGTTTGATGATTGATGGTATAAATAGTTAAAGATGGACCTTTTATATATATAATATGACAGTTTTTTATGTGTATTCATTTTTTTTGGTAAAAAAATAGTAAAGAGATTAATTTTGGAATTAATGATTTTGATTAATTAGAAGTCTGATGCAAATAAAAAAAACAGTTAGAAATGAGATGTGAATAGATAATGGGAGTACCAATAGACCTTTCCATGTGAACAGAACTTGTGAGCCTTTCACAATTAGATAATGTTCATGTTGTCATTTTTTTTTTCTCTTCCCCCTAAATTGTCCTTGTTTTTTCTTTTATAGAATTTTCTTCTAAAAAAGAAAAACGTCCTCAAAAAAACTTTAATGTTAAAATAACCTTATGGACGTGTCTTTTCTTTGTATAAAATCTTTATATATTTTCGATATTTTTAAGTTAACTTTTATGCACTGAGACTAAGTTTCTTTTTCGGTGATCTTAAGAGCATGCCCCCCACATCAGCCTGGTGCATTCAGAGAAAAAATTCTTCTAGATATTAGCCCAATAATTTAAACTTTAATTAATTTAAATAAATATATTACATATTTACTATTAAGCTAAACTCTTCGGGTTATTAATCTTTATATCTTATCAAATTATTTTCAATCAAATTGTGATCATAGGATATATACTTTTGGTTGCTTTTCTATTCCTCTAGGTAATATGCTTGCAAAAGTATAGACAACGTATTAGGCACCTTTGGTAGGTAGGGGAACATTCAATTCAGTTGCAAAGAGTATAGACTTTGCAAACTCCACAATGTCAAATAGTTTGGGCAGAGCTGATAGTGGAAGTTTGACAAAACAGTGACTGAAGAGAGGGAAATTATTAGCCATACCTAACCTGAGCAATTTATTTACCAGCTTGTCTTCTAATTATTGTTTTATTTCTTAGCGTGAAGAAACTTGATGTTTGCTCATTTTTGTGTTATTTAGTTTGGTGCAATAGAATTTGACATTTATCCCTTCAAGGAATTAAAGAAACACCCGCATTAAGGTACGAACAAGTGTAACTCTTGAAGAGACAATCATCTAACTGGTAATTATCGAAATAGGTTATCTGGTTAATTTGGTTTCTCTTTTTACAGCTAAGTGAGTTTAACTTAATAACTTAGGTGATTGAGCAAGTAAACTTTAGGTAAATCTCTTAAATTTATTTCTAATTAGCACACTAAAAGTGAAATTTATAGATTAACAGTTTGAATTGATTTCTTCTCATACTAAAATTAAGGATTCAACAGTTTGAAGGGAGGTGATAAAAAAAAAAAAAAAAGTTTAGAATTAAGGTCTTATATGTATGACAGTGATAAAAATTATGCAACAAAATTCAGAATGTGTCAATGAAATGCGTCTACTACTAGCTTAGTATTCTTTGATACAAATGAAATAATAGTTATATAAATTTCAACGGTGTAATTCAGGCTGCTTTCATTTAAGTAGTTATATTTCATACTATGCATATATAATAATATCTAAATTGATTTAATATCTTTAAGCTTTTTTTGTATGCTCAGAATTTACATATTATATCATACGTTCTTTTAAGTTATATAAGAAAACAAGTTCAAATGAATTTCTCTTTTTCAAAATTTATACATAGAATTTTTTCTATTATGTATTCTCCACAAATCTGAAGCAATACCTCTCCGTTCATTTCTGCAGAGAGAACAACCAAGAAGGAGAGTGACGTGAAGAAGAAGGGGACCATAATAAAGTCACGTGCAATCCATGTGACTCTGCAAGTTTCTCATAAGGTGCCACAATAACACACAACCCCGACTGAAAACAACCTTAGAACTCTCCACGTGCAAGGGTTTGAAAAGTATACTCCAAGAAACAGTGGCATTTGAGTTATAAGTTGCACAGAAAAGGAGAAGGGCCCACACTCGCACCCATCACCTAATGCATCATCATCAATATGATAGTAATAATCAAAGCAGGGCCCCAGTAATAAATGAAGGAAAATAATGTGTGGGCCAAGGGGTGTGGGACCCATCAAGCTTGGAAATGGGGAGCTGAGGGGGTAGTTGCACTGCTCAAATGAAACAAAGGGAATTCTGACCGAAAGGAAAAAACGAAACATGGCCACAGTGGAATCCCTCATGGATCAACCATGACTAAGAGGTTCCATTTTGGTTATTGGAGAGTTTGGTGTTTGGACCACATTTGAAATAAAGTTAGATAAGGTTACTTATGGTAGAGTTTTATTTTGGATTAGCTTGTTCAAAAATGGATTTTTGTGGAGAGAGTTGAATATAGAAGAATTTCTTTTAATAAGAGAATAATTGATTTTTGAAGAAGTTATATAAAATTATTTTTCTCAAAATTATGATCATTTTACAAAATAATACTTTGTGTTGTATAAAGTAGTAGAGAGAGTAGTTTACGCTGTGAGACAGTAAATAAAGAATTGATTCTCACAAATTGATTTTATTGCCAAACATACACTCAAAAGTTATGGTAGAGTTTGCTGCTTGCTAGAAATACATGTCTACTCCCATTCTAAAAGATGACACTGAGATATTCTTGACATAATATGCAAACTATAATGTGTTCTTAAACTACACAGTGCACTCTTCTAAAGTTCATATATATATATATATATACTCGTGTCCAAGGGCTACCTTATACAAATGTTCAATCAATTCTACGTATAATTACAGGCCATGCATAGTTTCGTTTTAAATTCCTTCTCCAACCAATGGCCCCAAGGGTACAGGAAATTTGCAAGATTGAACTGCAGGAAAAAGACTCTTCTCCTACATTGTTGATTGTACTGATTAATTCAGAATAGAGATTCTCTCCGATTTGGTGTGCCTTATAATAGTTGGCTATGTATGGGACATTATCTCATACTTGTCTTACTAAGCAGGGGCAAGAGCACCAATAGTAATTGAGACACCGACACATTTAAACCTCATTAAGTTCGAATTCCTTTTAGCATAACCATAAGTTTCTAACTAAAAAAATTAACAAACAAATGAAATATAGCTTGTGTGCATGCTGGCCCGTTGGTTAATTTCACGTGTCAAATACAGGTACGGTGGATAAATATGCAATAAATTAAAGAGATATATGGAGCTATATATAGCAACAAAACTCATGCTCATAATAATCCTTGGTTATCAGATTCTTGTCACTTTGCCTTTGGTGGGTTGGGTTAGACTAGGGTTAAAACGCCATGGAAAAGCACTTACATGCCTGGCTAGACCCCTACTCAAAATAGACAAATCAGGGATACTCATCTAGACATCTAACCCCCTCCTAGAGGAGATTCTGCAACGTACGTAGTAACACCATAATTGACCTCCACGTGCTAGTAGCTCCAATTTATACTATACGATACATGTTATTCATATACTTTAAATATGTTCCATTTTATATAATGTAGATTTTAACTTAATTTTACACTTTATAATTTTAATTAGACTCACTTGATTTTATTTTTTAAATGACTGATATTCAATTAAGACTCACAATATATAAAATAGTACGGATAACATTTATCTTAATATGTCATTAGACAGTGGTTGTGTCATAGACTCATATATAGCTCAAGTCCTTTGTCTAGTCATCCAAATGTCTACTACTGTTTGTGATCGTTGTAGATTTGTGCTTGACAATTTGGTTAGGCTGATGTAATTGGTGACATTAGTACATTGGTATAGTTCTTATAGCCTATGATGGGAGAGTCTGTGAGGATCAACATAATATATATTAGCTACAGGTCCCCATTTCACTCTATTATTGCAGATATTATGCTATGACTTAACCTACTGAGAGCTGCCTGTCAAATAGGGGTAAAGTAAAGGAGAAAGTCCTATGTCAGTGTTAGTTGAGCACTGGTTGAATAGAAAGAGATTCAAGCCATAATCAAATTGTTACGTTTCCATCAAATACTTAATCAATGGTTGGAACACTTTCAAAATAAGTCAATGACTTGTTTTCCAATAAAAAAAAAATAAGGGGAACTTATTTTAGAACAAAATCATAATAAAATTACAGAAGTGCATAACATGAAAATACTTTCACGTGATAAATTTTGTAAGTTATATTTTTACTAAAATCATGTATGCTGAAAATTCTACTGTCATATCGATCCAATACTGCCAAGTGCATTTCGTGGATAATATCAGGCTAATGTTCAAAGGACTGGATGAGGTGAAATTTTTGGGAATGGGGTAAACTTTCCTTGTTATGTTGTCTCAAGTTAACCAAAAGAAAAAAAAAAAAATTAACTGTCTATTTAGTGAGAAAAATGAAAAATGATAATCAATCGAAAGAAAATCTTGACTGAACTATTACACTATTCATTTTTTCAAACTTGAGAGCCTGCCTGATGTTTCTCCTAATATGTATATACTTAAAAAAAATTATTTGATACATGAGTTTTATATCAAAAAATTATTCAATTGTCCGAAATATTATATATATCCACCTCAAAAAAGAAAAAAAAAAGATTATGTAACTAATTAAGGGAAAACATCTTAATACATTTAAGGAATATAAGAGAAACTTTTGGAGAAAGTTGAAAGTTAAACCAAAGTCTAGAGTCAATTAAAAAAGTAAAATTGACTTGAAAGTTTAATTGTTTAGATGACGATTTACAATTAGAAAAATAATGGAAAACTATATACAATTAAAAAAAAATGGACTAGTCTAAACTCAAATTACTAAGAGATGGGTAATTCTAGTGCCCTAAGAACCTCTTACATATCGAACCAAATTCTCATACATGGAAATAACTTAAGTTAATAAAATAAAATTGTGAATGTTGTATGGTCATGTATATATGTCCGGTTTTGAGCATCGTTATTAGTGTTATTTCCAAAAAAAATTGTTATAGGAGTACACATGCAGCCGAAATAAATTTTTTGATATCAATCATCTCATTCCTATAAATAGATTATGTGTTATTATATTCACAGGTGATTGGCTGGCTATTTCCAAATTTAAATAGTTGGAATACTTGCATATTAAACCAACAAATCAAATGAAAATCATGGGGGGCATTGCAATCGTGCCAAACTAACAACAGATGAAGGAGAGAGGTGAAAGAGCTCTCTGTTGTTGGCCTTAATTAATAACTTGTTCATCTGAAAACATGTTGAACAGATTAACTATGGTCTACAGGAAAAATAAGTGAAATTGACTCAACAACCACTTGTTGGTTTCTAGCCGAGAACTTTAATTATACGAACCTTATAAGAATGAGGTTTAGAGTTACATAAACCTAAATTTCATAGGAAGCTTCATGTCTAAAACTCATCAATATATATCTATCTAGGAATCAGTGTTTTGAGTTTAATTATTGCTTAATTTAAGGTTTCGTCACAAAGTTCTCAGCATGAGCAAAGGATGATATTGATATCTCGTGGTTTAAAGTTCTTGGGGGATTATTGTGGTATATAGACAAAGTGAAATTGACTCAATAATAAAAAAAACAACTAGTTAATTGGGTTCTGTGAAAAGTACAAAAAATTAAAGTAATATAATAGCCTAACTTCGTGCGAAGCTTCTTGAACAAAACCCACCAATCTGTCTAGGATTTGTTTTAGTTTAATTATTGCTTTGTCGCAGAGTCCTTAGCATAAGCAAAGGATGATGGTGATATCTCTGCGGTTTCGTTATTTGTATTGTTTTGCGCTTGACTACAAAATGATGTGCTTTAATTTCGTGAAAGCAAAAAAGCAAACAGTTAGAATGCGTGAATTACAGAGCACGAAAATGAAATATGGCCCACCATAAATTTCCAGGAAGGTGCAAAGAGGCATTTTCCCCATTTCTGGTTAAAACAAACCTAATTAGTGACTTCCATTTCATGTGAGCTTGAAAATAAAGACAGCGACCAAGAATAAAACAAGAAAACATATATATAGAGAGCAAGATAAATATGCTACATACACTACACACACCTCTAAAAGCACATCTTTTCACACTTTGCACAGATAGATAAATCTGTATTTGATTGACATAATAGACCCTAATAATTAAAGTTTCAATCGGATAGCTTAAATTCAAAGTTGTGAGATAATATGCAAATGGTGATGCATGAGCATTTAGCGTCTTAATTAGCCAACAAACCCATCATGTACGAAAGACAAGTTTTATTGAAGAATTAGTGTCTTATCATTATCATTATCTTTTAGTCAAAGTAACAGTGATTTGGACCATTAGTTATGAGAAGAAAATTTGAGAAACAGTAATGTTATCTGCTCACTTATTTATATTGATACACAATTAGTAAAATTTAAACTCAACTAAATTCATTTAAACTTTTTTTTTTTTTTGAATGACTTAAATTTGATCTATTAAACTATTATGAGCTAGCGTGAAGTTATTAGTGTACCATATGCACTTCTTTTTGAGAAAATCAAGGTCGAAGTTTCCAGCATGCAGAACTTGTCGGGCTTATTTCTCTGTCCCAATATTATAGCGTGTGCATGAGGAAACCGTTCTTGTGCATGCTTCTGGGAATACATCATGTGGAAATTCTCTAAACATGTTTTTTGGGTTTTTTTTCTCAGTGAAAACGATTTTAGCATCATGAATTTTGAAGGAATTAGAAAGTGATTGCTAGAACTTAGACTTAACTTTTTCTTATATAAACCTCACTGAGTCCTCTACTTCACTCATTAATAAATACATGTTTAGACTCTAAACACTAATATAAACAAACAAATAATTTAATTGGATCCAAGTGTTAAGAAAGCTCTTTATCTTTTTCTAATAAGCATGAGGACACGTTCTTCAAGTTTTAGTTAGTTTGACATTTTCGCTTTTGTAATGAAATCATAGTATGGAATTTTATTAGCATTCCATATTCCAAAAGTCATCAAAAAAACGACTTTGAAAAAAAATATATAAAAAATAATACAAATATTCCAACTTTATTTAAGCTTATACCAAAAAATTCCGACAAAATATTTACGATCACTATTAAAGAATTCAATTCTTATTAAGTCAATATAGACAAGATATATAATAGAAGAAAACAACAAGTCAAGATTTCTGGTTCATCGTGTAGAACAAAACATTGTTTAGTTTTAAGGTGATCCCTACGTACTCTCACTATGTTGGGGCAGAAATAATCCAACAGCATCAGATGTTCTCAAAAAGTACGAGTCAAGTACAAAATATTTCAAATATAGGTTCATTGTTACCTTCATCAATCGAAATAAATATGAGTATTTCTATTATATATTGCTTGTAATTATGCTTTACATATAAGAAGCTCTTACACAAAATCAAAATCGCTTCTTATGATGGTGAAATGCAAAACTATTTTTTCATTATAATATCGGGGATTCTATGATATTATATAAGTATGTAATACTACACTAATGTGATAAACATAAGTAATTTTTATATTTTATTGAATATAAATATAATTTATTTTATTTTCTCAAATAAATTTAAAAATAATTAATTTGTACACATGTCATTCACATATTAATTAATCTCATGTAATATGACATACTACATAAATATGAAAAGTATCTAAGCAACCTCCTTATAATAATTCTCATGAAAATTCTCATGAAAGAACTTTTGATGAAAAGAATTCTTATGAATTATGACAACAGAAATTTTACAATTTACCCAAACTGTCACTCACTTGATGAGATACTACAATTAGATCTGCCATTACCAAGCTACCGATTTGGCATATTTCATTCTTTGAAACATTTATTTCCATATAGATGTGGCATTAATCCTTTGATATTATTTGAAAAGATTGTGTGTACAACATTGATATAGTTATCAACTCATCATCTTTGAATTGAAATATGAATCTTATTTAAATTCCTCTCTAGTAGAATCTATATATCAATTTAAACTTTTTGATTAGCTCAATTTACCCAATTTTGTATAGACTAAGTTTATCTAAAAGTTTGTCAATATTAATAGTAGTTGTAACTTAGGCCTAGTTTTAAATGCTTGTCTTGACCAAGCTTTTATTGCTTCATTTGTTTGCTTCCACTCCATTAATGCATGCACCACATGGGTGGGTGAGCTGGTAGCTTGCGATACATATTCAAGCACATTTGCATCTTCAACACCATGGCCAAATAGACCAAGTCCTCCACCAAACCCACCCACAAATAGAGAGAAAGAGAGAGAGAGGCCCCATGCAATCAAATGCTAAGCTCATCTCAAAGACTAAGATCCACCCTAGTTTTGTACCTTTGTTTTCAGGTAGACCCAAGGGGCAGATCCTTGACAAGAAATAGCCACACATAAATGATGATGATAATTTGACAGTGAGAAAGAGACTGTTTTTGGGGTCACAGGGTTGATTTTTGGCAATAATAACTTGGTTAAGTACAGCCACAGCCTCCACGGAGGGAACAGCTTGACGGCTTGGAATCTCCTTCTAATTAATAAGTCATTTCTTTTTTTATTTTAGGTTCATAAATTTTGTACATGATCCCTGCATTTTCCGGGAAATTTTGCAGCACCAGACAAAAGGAAAATAATTCAATGCCCCAATATGAAAGAGTAGCTAGCCTGAACACCCGTGCTCACTGCTCATCTGCCAACAACTATCTTTCTGAAACACAAACAGTCACTATTTCCGGGAAAATCCAAATAAGGGGGCGTTTCCCCTTCTACGATTTACCATAACTACAATTTACAAGCAGTGAAATTTGATCAGATAAAGTACAAGCAGGGCCACTGAGAAATTCCAATTGCTAGCCCTTCAAGAAAATAAAATGAAAAAAAGAGAGTAATATATAAAGATGCTTTAATTTAAATCAATCTTAATAACACCAAATTAACTTTGAAATTAAATTTGGGACATAAAGTTACAAGGGTAGTTCACACTCTATGTTATTGTTGATCTTCTTCCATGGTAATTTCTTGGGTGGTAGGCACTAGCCATGCAAATTGCTCTCGCATGCTGTTATATTACTTACCTACCCACTTGAGAAAAACAGTGAGCTTGTTGTTGTTGAAGAGCTTGTGCTTTGATATGGCCTTTGCCGGAAATAATCCGGCGGTGAGACCGCCACTGTCACCGACGACGAGGACTGAGCTCCGGAGTCCGGTGGGGACCCTGCAGGAAAATTCAAAATATTTAAACAAAAAAGTCAGAGACAGTTTTCTCAAGTGCATATCTGATATTCTTCTAGTAATTTTGAACAAAAAAAACTAAGAGAGAGAAAACCTTTATACGTAATTCATCAATGTTTATCATAAATTTCTTCCTTTTAATGCAAAACTAAGATATTTCCTACACTAAATTAGTGCTTATATAACGAAAGAAAAACGCACGTTAAGAAAATAGAAGAAATAAGAGGAGGAAGAGAAAGAAGAAACAACAAATAAAAAAGCTTACTTGCCACATTTTCCAAATTAGAATTTCGGGCATTTTCAATATTAGGTTTCTGAATTTCTTGACTTGGCTGCTGGGTTTTTCGCCTACGACGATTGTGATCTGCTAGTCTCTTCCTGCAGCTACGTTTTCCATTATCAAACTCCGTAAGAAGATGGAACCTGCATAAGATATCATTTTTTTTAAAAAAAAATATTTTTTTTGAAAAAAGAAAAAGAATGGATAATCCGATTATAATTAATATAATAAATAATTATGAGTGCCGGCGGTTGATAATGCAGCTGTTATTGACGGTTTAATGCTACTAAAAAGAGCAAAACAAAGCAGTACGTAAACTGAAAGTGGAGTAGAGAAGGTGTTTGATTTAGGGACGCAAATGCCCTCGGGATTTCCACTTGTACGGGGGTTCAATCATTGCCCCAATAACAGACCTCCCAAGGGCACTTCCGTCTTTTCAACATCATCATTTCCTCAACCATTCTTGGAAAGGAGCAGACTGAGACAGCCATTGTGTTCGTGCTTATGCAAGTGACCTTGCAAATTTTGGTGCAGTTCAGTGGAGGTGATAGTGAAAATACAAATACAAATAAAGGGTTTTCTGGTCATTTGGAAAGCGTCTTTGTCAAAATTTTGATAAAAAAAATTAATTTTGTTATATTAAATACGGTTTTCTAATTGCGCTACCATAAGAAGCATAGGCAAAGAGTACGAGAAGGAAAACGAAGGTTAGAATTTCCCCGGACGCAAATGCCCTCGGGATCAGGTAATGTACGGGGAACCAATGATTGGGTCCAAAGCACAAGGCCCAGGGGCATTTCCGTCATTGGAGAGGAGGAAGCTAATAAACAACCTGCTACACTGCTGGCAGAATCGCTGAGTCAACCCGGCGGCGATGACGGTGGCAGCTTTGGAGTGAAACTCGCAAACCTTGTGGCGACGGTGGTAGTGCTTGGCATGGGAGAGATCGGCATTGCAGCCCTCGGCTTGGCACCTGGGGGAGTTAGACGACGTCGTTCCCGGTTCAGCCTGTCTGGACCGGCGGTAGAGTCGGCTCACGAAGTCATCCTCGGACGAGAAATATGTACGGCCACCCAAGTTCAGCCCAATTCTGGATGCCGAGAAGTCCATGGGCCGACCGACATCCTCGGATTTCGGAACGACCAAAAGCCCAGGCCCACAGTTGGCGTTGACGGTCGGGAGCGGGTCAAGGGAGAGAACAGAAGGTGGAGCAGGTGGTGGAGCGGGGAAGGGCGTCGACACGCCGGGGAAGGCGCGTGGATCGTAGAAAGAGTGGTGAATATGCTGGTGATGGTGGGATTGGGGGTTAAAGTGGTGGTGGTGCTGAGAGAAATCTGCGGTGGCGCTGTTGGGTGTGTGGCCGTGTTGTGGGTTAGAAAGAAAGTGGTCAGGTAATAAGGCATGGGAAGCATAGTGTTCGAAGATTTGCCGGTGGCTTTGGTCGGAGTCTTGAGCTGCTGTGGCGGCGGCAGCGGCAGCTTCTTCGTTTCCGGTGAGCATTATGGTAGATGGGTTCCCCCATTCGTAGTCCAACATTTCTTTTTCTCTCCCGGAGGAGGGTTACGACGTCGTTTCGAACCCCTTCACTACCTGTGAAAGTGAAACCAAGGTATCAGAGTGAGAAAAGTTTCTTCTTTTGTCTTCGTTTTGGCTTTTCAGCATGAAAAGAACTATGGGATTTCTTCGACAAGTGTTTGGCCCAAAAGGGTTTTAGAACAACTCACCTATGGCAGTATGAAACTCAGTGAAGGAAGTGAGATTCGTTCCCAAATATCGAAACCCTAATTTACAGGCTCTAGCTAAGTAAGCTAAGCTACCTGAGACTCTGCTCTTTCTTCCTTACACACTCCAATGGCGTGTACATTAAGTCTCTCTCTCTTTTTCTTCAAAATGGATGTGGGTTTAAAAGATCTCACTTTCACCCTCTAAAAGCTGAACCCTTTTGTCTCCTTCTATCTCTCTCTCTAAAAATCAAAAGGTTTCTCTCTCTAGGGTGAGAACTGAGAAGGGGTGAGTGAAGTGTGAGTGTGAGGGAAACTGAGTTATGAGGCGGCTTGTGCAGAGAGAGGGTGATTGGTGGTGAAGTGAGTACTGTGATATAGTGTAAGACTATGGAATTACCACTTTACCCAAAGGAAAATCACCATATTACGACAAGAAACAATAGCTAAGCCTCTGCTGCTTCAGTAGCTTTTCTAGGTCCAATTACTCTCTCTGCTCAGACCCAGAAGATAGACAGGAAGAAAAAGAAAACAAGGAGCATCAGAAGGAAGCAGCAGTAAGTTAAGTAACATAGATGAAATAAGAAAAGAACAGACTAGTTACCAAAGATTAATAACAAGAGAAAAAAGAGGGTAATCTACGGCATTGTGCCTATTAAATTTCTGGACCCACAATCTGTTTGGGTTTGGTCTACTTGATCAGTGGCCCAGAAGATCGTCATGATTAAATTCAAATCATGCATGCTATTATGTGGATTCTGTGCTTAATTGGTTATGTGAATTTTCGCTTTCTTCCTTTAAAAACACACTTTATATTTTGTTTTTGACAATTTGAAAGGGACTGTTGATTGTATGTACAAGTGCATGTGCTTCATTATTTCCATCTAAATGTTTATTTGCCCCTTAACTTTGATTCCTTGAACCTAAACATGCGATTGTTCTTCACGTTAAAAAATTAAAATAAATAAATAAATATGTGATTCTTCTTCTAGGGAAACTTTACCAAAAATTAGCTAGAACTTAGACTGATCAAATTAATGCTATAGGTTTGTTTCTAATTCATCATTCTAGCTAGTTCTTACCTATCAAGACAACGAATTCAACCTAAAAAGTTAATTGTTATTTAAGAATAATTTTATTTAGTTTTTGATAATCGATGCTTTAAGTGACTTGCTTAGGTTCAAGTTTATAAAAGAATTTGACCTAAAATAAACATAATATTTATAAAACATTTTTGTTTATTTAAGGATATGAAGGAATAAAACACTATATAATTTATTGAGATTTTTGTATATATTTAGTATTTAATATGATATGTTTTAAGTTTGATTACACTTTAAATATATTAAGATGTTTATAAACATTATTGTCACTATTTTGTGAACGGTAACAAAGTCCACAAATGGTATTCTTTCCTTTGAGTTGAAATCACTTATCTACTTAATTCATTAGAGAAAAAAGGAATTCGCTTATGACTTATCCACTTAATTGGGGAAAAAAAAAAACAATTTTCATTCTTGTCGTTAATTTTTAAAGTTTAACATTTATACCCAAATGTGAATAAGCATGCAGAACTACATATGTTGGTTGATTGACTAACATATTTTATTTTTTAAAGAAATAATGATGTTTGCACACTTAATTATAAGTATGTTTAGTAAATCTAATATGAATTTAGTTAAATTTAAATGTGATAATATGTGCAGATCTAAAATAAAAAAAGATATATATTTACATGTGTTCAAATATAACACTATTCTCTCTCTTTATTTTTCATTTTTTTTTTTTACGAAAACTCAGGTTGATTACCTAAGACTTACAGTTTACCTTTGGGGTTAAGTCTTTTCGGGCTTTCAGCCATGCTTATCTGTGGCGTTGTTTGTACAAAAGTAAGGGATAATCAAGTACTGTTCTGCCCTCTGCAAGGGCATGCAAGTCAAGCCCTCTTTAAAAAAACTCAAGCAACAAAATGCCGACACGTCAATAGAGATGGATAGTACTTAGCCAAATATGCTGACAAGTATATATTCTCCCTCATCTTTCATTGCATTTGTACCTGTTGGTAGGCAGTTTCAACAGAGAATATATATATATATATATTCACACACAGACATACGAGGCATTCTTTTGAGAAAATAGAAGGTCGATGATGTTGAATATGTCAAAGAGTTAATGAAATGAAGATTGATTGGGGTGTATATGGTGTTATTGTCTATCTCGTGGTGATCATGTTTCCACAATGAGAAGGGAAAGTGTCATCCACTGGTCAAATTGTAGGGACCTTCATTGGCCGTATACACCTTCTTATGAGCCAAATTCAGCCGAAATTCTACAAAATTCACGTGGGTAATTAATTTGATACCATTTTTAATAGATATTATTATTACATATTTCAGAAAATGTTATATCACATTACCGAGAATAATATATAAATTATGTGCTACAATATATCTGTGTGTTTACAAAGGCAAGAAAAAAAGGGTACAGCCTAGAAAAAGGAACAGCAAAACAATTGAGAACCAGTGCTAGATGCAGCATGGTTGGGGCCTCCTTTTAAATTCTAGTAGAATCTCAGTATCTTGAACCACAAACTTAGCTAAAAATATGAGTTGGTTCGCCTCAGTCACAAAAGACATGAGTGATTCTAACATTCTAATTCCTCTCTCAAATAGAGACTTACATAGTACTGTCTATTTTAAAAAGTTATATTATGCAGTAGGATCTGAACTTTGTGCTTCTATTTAAACTTTTTTCAATTGTAGAATTTTAGATTGTTGTAAGAAAATTATAGCCATATATACAATTAAATGATCTTGTAATTTGGATGATCTTCACTTTTCTTCCTAATGAGGAGGAAACCCAAATTCAACTTAATTTCTTAGGCAAAAAATCCACTCAAGGGCATTTTAACAATTGAAAACAGCACCGGCTGAAGAGTTTGGCAATCACTTTATATGTTTCTTGTTGGTTAAAATACACTAGATATAAATTACTAAGTATAATTTAATAGTAAGAGATTTGAATAGTTTGTAAGAGATTAAAAGTTTAATTCTCCATATTATCATGTCACCTTAAAAAAAAAAAAACAATGACTTTTAGAAAAGCGGTGTTTTTATCAAATGACATATGACTAAATGATACTGAAATTATTTTTAGAATTTATTTTAAATTTAAAGTCGTAACTAAAATATAAAAAAAAAAAATTCTTCTTCTTCCTTTAAATCTGATTTTAAAAGAAAATTTGCTAATAGTAAGAGAAGCAATTTGCTATACATTTGAATTTGTTTGTGATTTATTTAAATTTTTAAGACAATTACAAATAAATATAGTAATATTTTTCAATATAATAAGGGATGGTCTAGCATCCTCATCCTTTTTTTTTTTTTTTTTACATAATAATGATTCAAAATTTTAACCTTTTTGACCTAATGATTTCCTCTCATAGTTTTGCTTGGCTGATATCCCTATTATCAATATGATGTGTGCAGTGTGCTATTTATTCTATATCAACCCTAGGTTGTAGCATAAAGGCAATTACTGTTTTGTTCTTTGGATAAAATTTGATCCATGCACCCGCACTACAAAAGAGAGATCTGTCTCTTTTCTTTTTCCCCAATAAAACGGAGGTGAAGAAAGCAGGCCTCCTGGGATCTCAACTTGAAAGCAAGGAAGGTGAGTCAGGTGACTTGAGAAGCCCTTGTCAACAACAGTATCTAATCACAAACATGTATACGGTAGTTTACATCAAGTTAAATTTAATTAATATCAACCCTCTGATTATAATAATAAGAGGAGGTGCCATTTAATTAATTCCCAAGTTATTAATAAATAAATAAATTAAATTAAATTTATATTAAATGTAAGATTATGATGTAATATAAGTAATATTTACTTATAACAAACTATGGGATCAATGATTTTAATAATGCAATTTAAAAACTTAATTCCATAAATATCATACTTTTCAAATAATTTTCATATTTATCGTAGTTTTTTATTTTTGTTAATATTATGTCATTTTAAAAACAAAATACCAATGACACAATTGTGTATATTACGTAACCACAAGAGTGATGACACTTGAAAAATGATGTCACTCTTGTGGTGATACAATATTCAAATGACTTCACTATAAAGGTGAGGCAATAAGCTCAATTAAACTTGTTGCATCACCTAACTACATATTCTAGCCATATCAAAGGGAAGCTAGAGAATTAGAATTCGGTTTTGCAATTGTGCTTATAGTGTTACTTTTGTAGTGACGTCATTTTAATAATGTGTCACCACAAGGATTTGGAAAGTATGATATTTGTAAAATTAAGTTTTTAAAATGCATTATTGAAGTCATAAACTATAGCTTGAGAGGACAAGGCCCACCAATTAAATTACATCACTGTAATTGCTAAAACCAACAGATCCAAGGGAAAACAAAAGAGAAATTACACTACATATTACAAGGTGTTGAAAATTTTGAGTTACACAAAAAAAAAAATTATGTCAATTAATTAGAGTGAGTCTATTTTAAATTTTGGCCAGTTCTATAAAATTTAGATGTTAATAAAAAGGGTGCAGATAAAAATCATAAGAGTATATGGCACTAAAAAAAGATAAAGAGCTTAGTATATAGGGTAGCTACCCATTGTCCATATTCTACAAATTCCTTCGCAAGAATATCTTACGTAAATGTTAATTATCAATGAAGCTTCAAAGTGATTTGTACTAGAAAAGAGCAATTCCACTATTTGTTTATTTATCTACATATGGTGAACAAATCTATACTCCAGCCATGATGATTAAAATTTTCTGATATGAGAAAGGTGAAGCAAGTTAAATGGTACTCACACCCTCATGTGGAAATCAGTTATATAAGGAACCTTCCGTGGGCTCAATAACATTCATCTCACAATCATGTTTGAACACTTTAAGAAGACAGAAAATGATGCCTAAGGGGAAAAAAAATGTATTGCAAGTACCTGTGCAGTCCTGATGCTGCACATCCTAATTGAAAGCCAGAGTAAGAAAGTAGCATGACAAAAAGGCTGGTAAGTGGTAACTGGTGTGTACTCACTTCCTCATCATCTTGTTACACTAATAAGATAAAATATGCCTTACCTAAATTTGGTGACCCTCAATTCCTTTTACATGCTATACATGCCTTTCTAGTTTAATTTGTAAAAAATAAAATAAAATTTACGATTGTAATTTTTTTTTCTCTCTCTCTCTTTATATTTATTCATATTACTATAAAAATAAAAATTTTCATTAAATTGAAAATTTTAAATTTTGAACTGAGCATATGATAAATTGACTAAAAAAATACACTTTTCAAATTATTTACTAAAATGGAGCACTTTTCAAATTATTTACATAAATGATGCATTTTTTGTACCGTTATATGAGGAAGCAGTGTTTTTATAAGTATCACACTACACTAGAGTAGCGTGACTCCACTTCCCAAGAAATTGAAAAAGGTAATTACGCTATTTAGAAAGTAGAGTGACACTTGAGAAAACGTTACTTCCAAAGAGCGTGACACTAGTCACGCTACATCGGGAGTAGTGTGACACTTATAAAAATGCTACTTCCTAGTGTAGTGTGACCATATTTGTTCAAAAAATTGTATTATTTATATAAATAGTTTTTAAAGTGCTCTATTTCAATAAATAGTTTAGAAAAATATTTTTTTTTGTCAATGCATATTGGATGATTATTGATTGAAATCAAAAACCTCAATCAATTGTATTAAAATAATTTTAATTTAATACAACAACTAGAAATTGTACAGAAATTAAATTTTAATTTGTTTAAAAAGTTGAAAATATTAGTTCGAGTTGTTATTTTTGTAAAAATAAATTTAATTATTCAACAAGTATATTTACTTAAGTTATGATTCGTCACATAGCATTTTTGTTAAATCAATTTTTTTTTTTGCCATGATTAAATCAATACTTTTGAATACATATGATGTGCAAATATTCTGTTTGAAACAAATATCAACCAAATTTATTTAATCTTTTCAAATCTTTTTTAACTTTCGTGCAGAATGGCGTATAATGAACTTTGAGAAAAATTATAAGCCGATATGTGATTCTCTTTTTTGCTTCCATATATTAATTAATTATGGTAGTAGTTATATTTTTTGTTAGAGTATTTTTTTCTTGTTATAAAAGAGTGCAATATATTAAGAAAATGGGAGGAGAATATATATCTTACCTTTTTTCATAGTTTTAACTATGACTTAATCTACAAATTTAAAAGATAACCTCGATACAACTTAGTTACATATCTTACTTCTTATCATTATATATCTTATCACTCTTTATTACTATTAATTTGGTTCTGGTTATGGTGCCCATTGCCCTTACCCAAGATGGATATGTTGTGCATGCCACGATGATGCATTAGCTAGGGGACACTCATTTTGTGGCCCTATGTTCTGAAATATTTTTATAATTTTACATAATTATATATACATTATATTATTAATTTAACATAAAATAAAATCAATGACCTATATTTAATTTTTTATTAACTACACAGTAATTGTGTAAGTTGTAAGAGGTGGGGCTACACATGTATGACCGCATGGTGTCTATGATAGACACAGTCCATTTATCGGTAAAATAAAGTATCTAAATTGAGTAGTTTATAAATTATTTATTAATTTAAAATAATTTTAATTAAAATATTAATAGATAAGTAAAAGAAAATGTTATGCTATTTGAAGTAGCCTAATTTATTTTATTTGTATTATATGAATAAAATAATTAAAAAATATATTATCTTAGTAAATAATTTATATAGAATGCTATTTTAATAAATAATTTATTAAAATATATTTTATAGTCAATTTACCTAAATTTAAAGCAGACTTACTTATTTTTCCTTAACATTTAATTACATTCCACTTATTTATTACAATGTAATCTCTACATTTTTTTTTGTATAAAACTAATTTTTATTTAAACTTTGATATATTGTGACTACTAATACTTCTCTAACGAAATTCAAACTTTAACATTATCTTAAAATTCAGTTTTACATAGAGCTTAGTGGAATTGAATCACACCTAATGATTTTATTACTTTTTATTATAATTGAAAAGACAAAAATTAATCTTTTTGTTATTTGAACATATTTTTTTTTCGAGAAAATAAGAATTACAATAATGTTAGTAGGCATTATATGTAATTATAGGGAGTATGGAGGTCAGAAGAGTAAAATCGCGGAAAGATATAGCAGAGCTGATCGTATCCGCAATGTACGATGTATTTCTCAGAGTAGCGAGTGGTTTGTCCATTCGGGAACTCTGGTAAACTCTCACCGCAGATCTTTACAAGTCACAAACTCGCCATAACAAATCGACACGTCTTCAACAATCCACCCCCTACGGACACGTGTAAACTACTCGAGGCGAGGAAATTCCTCGAGTTACACTCAGCGCGTAGAGAGATCAAACTGAGCTGTGGGACAGACAGGGGTAGAGAGAGATCAAAGCAAAGAGGAGATTTAGAAAACAAACAAGACAGCATTAAAAATAAAACGGAAGAAAAAAGAAGAGAGAGAACAGTCTGTTTGGGTGGCATTTGGTGAAGAGAAGGCTGACACAGACGTTGACTTACTGTACGGAATGTCGACTACGTGGTCAGGTTATTTAATAGTTAACAATTATAAAATACCATAATAAATGCTTTCCTTTCAGCTAAACTAATTTAAAATTGAACATCATTCTCTCTTCGTATAAATTTTTTTAAATTGTAAAAGTGTTTTTAGATCAATTTTTATACATTAAAATTAAATTTTTATTGAACATCTTAAAAGTGCACTTTTTACGTCAATTTATTATATTCACTGAATTTTTTTTAAAAAAAATGTTGACTTTAAAATTCAAACTTTAATAAATTTAAATAAATATATTATATCTTTACTAACATATTAAACTTTTTTTTTATATATATTAATTATGTGGGTTTATGGATAGTAAGAAAATTCTGATTAAAACATGCAATAATTTAAAGATAAATTTCGATATACTAGGTTTCAATTTGGTTCTTGAGTTCTTAGTTGAACACATTACTCTTTGTATTTTCTAACAAGATGCAATGTAGCCCTCCTATTAACGGTCATTTCACACTCTTTTTTTATGCTACCACTCATTTCATATGTTAAAAATGAGCTTTGAAGCTCTTTTTTTTTTTTTTTTTTTTANTTTTTTTTTTTTTTAAATGTTTCCATAAAAAATAAGTCTCAAACAAAACTAATACAAAGAAAACAGGTAAGAGGTAACATCTTTAAATGCCGTACAACACTTAACTGCCTTTTGAATGATTTGGATTTCACTCTATCACTTGTTGTTAAAATGGAGTGAAGTTTCTTAATTGTACAATAGGAAATACAACAGTACCTAGTGAAGAAATTTTAAAAAATAATTAGAGTAATAATAATAATTGCATAATTCTTGGATCCATAAATTATACACAATTTTAAAAATAGTTCCACCTAAGTTCGTGAGAAAAAAGTTCAATTGTATAAACTTTGTAAATGGAAGAATTACACAAGTATATCATTATGCAAAAATCGTATGCTTAGCTCATCATTAATTAAGGAATGCACAATCCTTTTATTCATAACCTTCTCAAAATGTATGAGTGGTTGATTTAAACTTTCTCTTTAGCTCAATTTGTTTCGATAGAAATGATTTTCATAAAAAATATTTTAGCATAAGAATGTTTAGTTTTTAGGCCAATTTTTTTTTTTNAGATATCCATTCACTTATCTAGACAAGGAGTTTCGGTGGGTCGAGGGAGGGGGAGGGGTATCGGGCCTAAGTGGAAAAAAAAAGGAATTTCAAATACACACTATTTTAAGTGAATTTGAAATACATCATATTAAGATTTTGAAATACACTATAAAAATATACTAGAATTTTAGAAATACTTTAAAAAAATACACAAACAAAGTAATTTAAAATAAGTATTTCAAATACACTCTACAAATACATTACACTCTACAAATACCTTATCCAAACACACCCTAAGTCTAACTAAACTTATAAACTCATATATATATATAATGTAAAAGAGGTAGAGTATGTTACTCTCCTTGTTGTCTTGAGCCCAAATCTGCTCGGAACTGTTGGAGAACAAAAGAAGAGTTCCATAAATTCATTATGCTCAATGTAGATAAGCTAATTTGAAATGGGCCAGTTAGTGTAAACCTAATTACACAAGGAGAAGAGGTGTAAATACAACGAGCCATTTTCTTCTTAAAATAAGATAAAGCCAGCTGCATCATTTGTGCTGGTTTATAAATAGAAAGATTATGCAAGTAATATTACGCTTTATTTATTTAAACAAGAAAAAATACCTTCATTGATCAAATAGTATCCAAACAAAACCTACCTACCTGCTACTTTGTTAGCAGATATCTAATAAGAAGCAAAATCACATTACAAATATTATCATCAATCCAACAATAACTGGGTTCCTTACGTATTATGATTTATTTCTGAATTTCCTTTTTTCTTGCTCACCCTAGAGCTTCTCTAAGAGGTAAAGCCTCTACTATCACTGGAGAATCAGCTTCTGCTGCTCTTCCTTCAAATGCTTGTTTGAACAATGCCCAGCCACCATAGCTAGTTTAAATGCCACTTGGTTGGCTGCATCTATTGCTGAAAACAATGTTACCTAACCGTACAAAAATTTTACTCTTTAATTTCGGTTCACGAAAACTAGCATGAAGATATCTTTACCGTTAAAAAGATTTTACTCCTTTTTCTGAATAGTTCTGCTAACTGAATATACTGATTACGTTCATCATTTGCTATAAAAGCAGCTTTCAGATCCAATTCAAGGAACCATACATGCAAGACACATAAAAGCCAGGATAATTGATTTAAATGAATTCTGGTTTGCAAAGGGCCAGTGGACTCGAATCTCATTCTTCTATTTATCTAATAAAAAAGAATACAATGATATTCTATGGTCTTCACTTCTTCATTTTGACAGGTAACATCCCTTTAATCATTTTTTGAAGGAAAAATTGTATTTTTGATGGGATCTGTAATTTCGAAATCAAATTATGTATTTTATATGGGGCATGTGTAGAATCTAATCTATGTAATTCAAATAGTTATAACTCTAAAATCCATAAAAAAAGAAAAAGCTATCACTCTAAATTAAATAAATTCTATTAGAATCCTAATGATTGAGTTTATTATTGTGGATGTTAGAATTTGCTATAAAAGACCCAATAGTACTAAAAGAAAGTGTCATTTAAATAGGTGCATGCCACAAAATATGATAACCATATATATAAAACAGAATAACCACATAGCATCAAGGTATTTTGATAATTTTTTAGTACAGTAAACATCTACTTGGAAGATACATTCTTTTAGGCCAAGTTCTAGAATCCCAAAATAATAAACTCTAATAAATATGATAAGATTTGAAAATTATCAGCTATGATTGAATTATTTAAAAATGAATCAAATTCATATGTAATGAATATCTAAACAAGTTCAATGATAAAAAATTAAAAAAAAAAACTATTTGTAAACGAATTGAAGTTTAAAAAGTTGTAAGGTTCTAAACACACTCTCAAAGAAAAGAAAAATTTTCAGTACATAAATTTAAAAGACAAGAATGGGCAAAGCTTGATAAAAATAAATAAAAAGAAAATGAAAATCCGATTCCCATGTTTGACAAATATGTTAATCCATTAGACAAGAGTATACCTCTTTTCCCCCTCATTCTGAAAGATGAAATTTCTATTGCCAAATTAAAGATTAAGATTTTAAAACTATATTTGTGGATCAATACATTCCATTCTCCCCTCTCTTCCAATAGATTCAAAGAAGAAGACAATTTTCGCTTCATTTGGTAAACACTTGAGTAGAATCTCGTTCCTTATCTCCATGGGATCTGTTTTGCTGCATAAAACCAAATGATTTTAATCTGGTATTACATATCGGATCAGAAAAGATTTTGGGTTTGTTTGGACCACCACAAAAGAATAAGTAGGTAAGAAAAGTCTGTCACCCACTAAAACTTAGGTCTCTTGATTGGTGACCATTCCTTCACCTTGTTGGAATTATTCCATCAAAGATAGGGCCTGTCTACTCTATTGACACCACTTTGTCTTTCCTCTTCTTTTCTATCATCATTTTCTTTTACAGACACACTTTTTGACATCACAAATACCTCACTTATTTGCATTTCCTTTTTGGACTCTCCAACAAATTCCATTACCATCTCAATCTTCTAAAAATAATTAAAATGGTAAGTTCGAATCTCCATTTTTCTTTATATATTTTTAACTAGAAAAACTAACTTTATTTATCTAAGAGTTAAAAAAAAGTATGTAATAAAATAAAAACTGAAAATTTTCCCTAACAACAAGCCTTTGCCTTGGAATTTTCCTGTCGTTTTTAATGCAAATTTAGGGAGAGAACTAATATTTGAGCCCTGATAGCAGTTCCTTGTTTTTTATTTATTTTTTTCCCGTCTCAGAAATAGAAGTTGATTTGTTTCCCTGTACCACAGTAGGATTACAAGAGCATAATACATTTCCACACAAATAACCGAGTTTGGCATCTTCCTTTGGAAAAATCTAATTACCCCACCAATCAATTTTCCCAAATCAGTGTAATCCCATAGGCCATAGCATCCTTTGCTTGAACCCATTACTTGCAAAAGAAAGTGCCCTTTCAAATGTAACCATCTTACGGGTAAATCTAGAATGGAAAGAGAGGGAAAGGGGTGGGACAACGCGAAAAGCTTATCGTTAGAAACCACAGAAATGTGATTGTACAGAACCACATGATTCCCGAATATCAGACCGTCTAAGTAGATAGTATGAACAAATAAAAATGGACAAGTAAATGATAGCCAAGGCCAAGGGAAAATTTACTCACTCAAAATCCAGATGCACTTGTCACACGATAACAAGGTCACAATTCAAGCCCCACTATCATGTTTGCACGTTTTGAGGAAACATCACATAATCTCTGCCACTGCCTCACATTGCCACAGGAACACCAAGTGCATAAGTTTTTACAGAAGTCATTTTTTTGCATTCCAGGTAAAGTTTTTTACAGAGCACATAACAAAGCAAAGTTCAATGAATGAGATAGGAGAATCACTTTTTCTCCATTACTAAGATTCAGTATATATAACAATATTGCTGTGCTGTGTGTAGCAGCTGGAGAATAAATGCTGGAAGAGATTCCAATAAGCATTTTAAACACCAACAGCAACAGGCAAATGCTAGCATCTAATTGCAGACTTGATAAGCACCTAAATGGCAAACAAAGTTGCTTCCAGTAAACATCACCATTTTCTACCTAAGTGCTGCTCTACAACACGGCATTGCATTATTGTGGCCTCAAGCATGCTACTTAGGTTTGTCACTTAAGGTTACAAGAGATCTGAGCACTCCTGGACTTATCTTGTCAGCAAGGACACCTTTATCTGAAATCATATAGGATTTCTCCTTTACAAGGCTCTGTAGTTTCTTTGCCTCAAAGTCAAGTCGATCTTGATCTGTAATTACATGGTTAAGGTGATATCAATGATTTCGGAAAAAAAGATATTAATTTAAAAAAACACGACTTCAAAATTAGCAGGAAGGACTATAAAAAGTGGTAATGATTATTAAACTGAAATGAAAATGATCAATAGTAGCAGTACTTGTAAGTTATAATTAATAAGTTAATCACAAGTATCAACAATCCATGCTCTACAAAATCATTCGTTTATCATGATAAGCTTGTATTAATCATGTAGCCCAGGATAGAACAAATTACAGAAATTCTCCAAGAAGCATCCCTTGCTAACAACTCTACCCAGAATACAAGAAATCACTCCTTTAAGTGGGATTTCCATTCTTTTTCCTATCATTGAAAACTTGAAAGCTTTGGGCAAATCCAATCCATTCTCTTCATTTTGGACTTAAGGACATTGCAGTAATTCCAATCACATACAAGTAACTATTGACTGTAACCTATTTTAGTAACTTGGATGATTAAAGGACAAAAAGAAAACATTATATATTATGGAGACAGAACGCTGCATTTACATATCATCTCTCATATCTGATAGGGAAAGAATTTTTAGTTCAAGCTAATACATAGAAAACAAATATGTTATTTGCATCCAACATCATATGGCAAGCGTACAAGGAGAAAACCATCTTGAAAAAGAAGAATCCAAATTCGCTTGGAAACAAGATTTGCGTGACTGAAGCAAATATAGATGTTAAAAGTGAAATTTGACTAGATTTGATAACCAAACAAAGCTTAACTACAGCAGCAAGAATGAATATACAGAAGTTAACCAGTAGGAATTGAGAAATTTGTCAAGAAACCAACTCTCCCAAAAGCTTAGGCTGTTAGGAAAAGGCCCAATAATGGTTTTATATCCATTTGGTCAAAAATGTTCTGACACCATGTTAGGAAACTAACTCTTCCAAAAGCTTCAGCTATTAGGACAAGGGCCAAAAATGGTTTTATATCTAACAAAATTCACTCTCTTTAGTCCATAACAGAAGCCAAAGACTTATTCGAAGCCCATTTCACACATTCAACACTTTAGTTGAATCACTGCATTGATACATAAGAGCCATACATATTTACAGAAATTTCTTTAAAACTTTCTAGTCTCTTTTCTTTTTGTTTGTGAGGGGCGGCAGGACCGAAGGGGGAGAGAGGAGGGCAGGGTTTCTGGGGAGGGAGAAAGAAAGAACCTGCTTCCAATATGGTATGTGCAGCATGAAATGGTATTCTGGCAAAGACATCAGTTCCTGGAAACATCATCCATGTCTGCTCATTAGAGTCATGGTTGCCACATGTGGTACACACCTCTTTTACCAAAGGTCTTGAGCTGGTCCCGCCAACTCCCTTCATTATTGACTCAAAAGGAGACGGAACACTACTCTTTGTTGTCCTAGCCCTTCTCCTTAATGCAGTAAGTGCTTCCCTATCACCATTTCTCAATCTATCATTCTCAACCAGCTGTATTTTCACCATGATGAACAGAAAAGCAAATAAACAAGGGATCCAGGAAACAAAAGTAGTTTGCTTTTAAATGAAACAAATGAGGAAAACATAAGCAGAAATTCCTAAATCATACAATAGTATAGAATTGAAAAGTAATAGTAATCTACATGCTTGTTTTGTGACAAATCATATCTCCTCCTTTTCCTTTTCTTCCTGTCCTATTTTCCCCGTCAACACAATTGATATATTTCCCAACGCATAAACCAAACAGAAATTTACAGCTGAACAAAAATCAATTGGTTTCTAATACGAACTATGTTCTCCTAGATTATAATGTAACTTTTTTTGTTTTTACTTGTCATTATTTTGCTTGTAAGTTATTATACTAGGATCACTTGGCATTTGAATTACCTGATTTCGGGCTAAAAAAAGATGTTCAGCTTCAACTTCCAGCTCTGTTAAGCCTTTCTGGAACTGTTTCATGTTCTCATCCATATCCGAATCCGAGTGAAATATTCCTGAAGAGCTTGGTGGTTATGGGGTTGTGGGAACCGAGAGGAGTGCCGGCGGTGGAGCTGAGGGGTTGCGCGTGAGGAAGAAATCGGCAAAAATTTGAAGAAGAAAGGGGAGTAGGATGAAACTAGCGCTATTCTCTGTTGGCGAGAAAAGAATCAGGAACGAGAGGAAGAGGGGATTTTACGGTGAAACCGTGAAAGGGAATGGTGGAAAAACGTACCGTTTCATGTTCTTCTTTTTCTTTGTGTAATATTTGTTCAGGAAAATTCCCTCCACGTTCCCAAAAAAAATACTGTTTTTGGTACTACGTTCGGAAATTTTAAAGCAAAGACTCGTTGGTGCACTAGACAATTAATTTTCAATCAAGTGCTTGACGAATAATTAGAAATTACCAAAAAAAACCTTTGTGA
>QAOA01005271.1:321826-347598 GCA_003255065.1 Cercis canadensis
AGTATGTTGTAATTATTGTTAACGTGTTTAAATATAAAGAAAATAATCACATATATAAAAGTAATAATAACCACTTAATTTTAAGAGATATTTGTCATTTTTCATAATGTGTTAGAACTTAATTAAAAATTACTTCCCTTATGTATTAATGGGTCTTTTTCTCCAAGATTTAAGACCTAAGATACGACTCTTGTATTCTTTAAGAAAATAGTGCAAGTTAATTTTAGAAGAATAATTATTATATTTGATGGAGAAATAATCATGAATAAATACATAATCAAAACAAAGAACTTTTTGTGTATGTTATTCTCTATTGTGCTAGCTAGTATATATATATAAAAAAAAATTATATTTTATCAAAAACTAAACTATTTATTAGACGAAAAGAATGAGCATAAAGTAGTGAGATCATTATTTATAAGTAAAATTTTACTCTATATTACTATATCTACAATAGTTTTGCATATTGTTAAGACCTTTTTGATTAATTAGGAAGAAAAGAGTGCAAATATTCAAAAAAAAAAAAAAGCAATGGTTAGATAATAAACAAACAAACTATTTCTTATTGTAGACTCTAAAATTTATAATATCATGGCATTGGTCTATTAATGCGCTAATGCTAAAATAAAGCAGCAAAAGCATAAACTAAAAAGCATGTGTTTGTACAAAATAAACAGGAGCATGAGAAGAACTTGCATAATTCCTCCTAGTCAGAATTGATAAATTAATTCGCTACAATTAAGATGGAGATCGGAATTTAGAAGTCTCTCTTTATTTTCAGGAATCATATTTATTAAGGTTTTTCTTTTCCATTTTTCCTCATTCTTCTAGGTGAAGATGAGGGGTCAATTGAGGCATGAATATGCCAATGATTTCTCTTCAATGAGCTCTTGTGCTGTATGATCCAACTTTTCCCTTGAAAACTGATCGATCTTGAGCCCTGCCAAAGTACCAAAGAGGAGTTTTAGTGTCCTAAGATAGTCATTGGTATATTTATGATAGATAGAATGTACACTGCTTGGAAACCACTTCAGAATAGAAGATGGGAACACAATATCTAATACAGAAATTTCCTTATACATTACTGTTATGAACTTTCCTAGTCTCAGTTCATTTCCATACCATCAACAAACGATGCCATCTCTAACAAACTTCTTATTTTTGTCAAAATCATCATGGAAAATTCGAAAACAATTACAAATAAAAATAGATGCCTGCATGAATAAGGATTACTGTATACTGTATAGAAATCACAAGTTTAGAAAGAGATTAAATCTACAGATCTTTTTCAACTTTCAAGAAACAAAACATACCCTGTACGATTTTCCATTCTCCTTTCTCACAGGTAACAGGGAAAGAGTAAATGAGACCAGGTTGGATACCATAAGACCCATCAGAATACACTCCCATTGACACCCATGTTCCCTGAAGTAAAAGAGATCAATGCAGAATTAAAATTTTGAAGAGACTACGATGAGGAAGTACAAAGTAAAAAGGGGCAACAACTTTCATGAAATTAAAAAATGCTACTCGAGATGAACAGAACCAACCTTTGGAGTTCCAAGAACCCAATCACGTATGTGATCACAAGCAGAACTTGCAGCAGATAGTGCACTAGACAACTTCCTGGCTTTAATAATGGCTGCACCACGCTGCTGAACAGTGGTGATGAACTCACTGTTTAACCTATGACAAGGGAAACAAAATTATGATCCGCATGGAGATCTTCACAAGTTTGCTTTAGCTACAAAGATATGAATTTCCCACGTCATAAAATTTAAACGACTGCATAAAAAATACCATTTCAGGGACTCAAGTGATTTTTGTTACATCTTTCAAGGACTAAAATGGCCTTCTACTCTAATTTATATTTTGTGCGTTACAGAGAGTGACATGGAATATCTTGGCTGGAACTAGATTTGTGAGAAGGAAGCTTCTACTTTGGTTCAACAAAAACTTTGAAAGGTTAAAATACAAATAGTACAATGGCGTGGCAGTCCCTGTATTTTACTAGGTGAAATTTGGTAGTTGAGGATTCTGAGCCTAGATATCAGGTAGTTGAGCAATTGGTTGCCACTTGACATTATGAGAAAGGATTATTATAATCCATAATTCCATATTGCAAGGGGAGAGAGATGACACGATGAGAACACAACAATGTCATTGGCATTATGCAACTGCTATCTCTAACTAATTTATCTACAATATTCGAAAGATCAAATAACAAAAGTAAACAGTATGTCCAAAACAAAGCACACACATAACAAAGGGAAAGCAAATTAAGCAGTTTTGGAACTTTGACATACCATTTATCCTCAGCAACAAGTTCTCTGACAGGTTTCTGTCCACCGCTGATGGTGACAGTTGCATGGTTGACATCCGGATATTGGGTTGAGGAGTGATTGCCCCAGATAATGACATTCTTGACATCACCAACATGAACGTTCAGCCGCTCAGAGATTTGGCCTAGAGCCCTGTTATGATCAAGTCGTGTAAGACAAGTGATATTTTTCGCTGGAATTGAAGGGGCAAATTCTTTCAAGATGAGAGCATTGGTGTTGGCAGGATTGGCAACTACTAGCACCTGTATTCAACGAGAAACAAAATGAATCAACTTAAATGCCTAATATAAATGCCAGGCTCTCTAACCCCCCTAGGGAAGAAAAGATAAAAACAAAAAGAAAAAAGACACAAGAATATGACTATAATTGCAGAATTGCAGAATTTTCTGATGACGTGTTATAATTGCCATCACTGGAATATCTGTATCACTATACACTAGCATATGAACTATAATCTCTACTCTCCAGACCTAAAAACTTGCATCTTGCTTCAAAATGAAAATAGGGTGTTTAAAGTGGTTGAGGATATGTTACAGTGAGATGATATCAGATTGAGAAAGAAAACAAGTGTTGGAAAAATATCACATTTGTTTGCACTTATTATAGACGATTCACATTGAAATAATCCATAAAAGTATCAAATAAGCTTTAAAAACAAATCTCTTGTGCTCAAGTCTTTGTGGGAAAACCTATACAAAGTAAGAAAGAGAAATAAAGGCCTAGTAGAGAGTGCGGATTTTGGCCTTTTCTTTCGTTCCTCTAATGACTTTTCAATATAGCCTGCATTAGTGTTTTGAATTTTACATATTTAGACAATTATTATCCAATTCCAGGTGACTGCAATATGTCATGAACCCTTCTCAAGCCTAAAATTATGCCATAGACAACATAATAAAAATTACTTCTACAATGGCTTCAAAGTTGTGGCTCACCTTGCAGTCAGCAGCAGCATGCTGCTCCAAGGCTGAAGCTTGAGCCTTGTAGATTGATACATTTTTAGACATCACATCTTTCCTTTCCATTCCTTCCTTCCGGGGGAATCCACCCACCATAACAGCAACATTGACACCCTTGCAAGCTTCAACAACATCCGTAGTAGCAACAACACCTATTGTATTTATGCAAAAAGAAGATCGTTACATCTCAACAAAGAGTCCAAGAGAACCAATATATGATGAGTGTACTTAAGTCAGCATTGAAATTGAAATTAAAATTTAAACCTTTAAGAAGTGGAAAAGCAGCATCAATCAGTTCCATCTTCACCCCTTTCAAGGCCTCTGCTCCAGGTTCTATATCAAGCATGTGCAGAATTACAGGCTGATCTGGACCTAGCATCGCCCCCCTTGCAATCATTGGAACAAGGGCATAACCAATTTGGCCTGTTGTCAAACCAGTTAAGAATTCAGAAGAGCATACAAATAAGATTACAACTGTATGATACAACAATCACTAACTTGTATGATATTAAAATGGAGATATTGATTCTTCACTCAGTAACTCAGTCAAGCATTTTTCAATTAGTTTTTGACCAATTCCAAATACAGATACAACTATAGATGACTACATGGATAATATACATGGTGATAATAACAAATATAACAAGTAACAACATAGACAACTTAGGAGTTCTTAAAACATGTTCAGACCCAGAACCATAAATAGTACAAATAAAAGCTTTTTATTGATGATTCCAACTAAAGATTAAACGGTAAAACTGAAGCAAGTCAATAATTCAAACAACAGAGTATATGAATATAATATTGCAAAAAATTGATAGAAATTTATTCATAGTTTGATTTGCAAATTCAGGCAATAATTACTGTTAAGATCAGGCATGGTGGTTTAATCTGATCCATTAACTTTTGAATTGAAAAATTTATGCAAGTTTCTAAAGCATTGAAGTTCGAAAAATTTGTGAATTGTAACTGATCCAACAATGAAAAAAGAGCCATGTCTTCTACAAGGTAAATACTTGGAAGAAGAAGCACAATAATAATAAGAAAAACAACCCGGCTGTGAATTTAAATTTAGATTATTATACATAAATAAAGGATATTTCTGCTTGACATTGAGAAATATCTGTATTTATTACCACTGTGAAAGAATATCACATGAACTTTTCAGAAACTCCGCCAACAACTATTAAGAATTAAAAGTATTAATAATCAGCCAGAGTCAAGATATCCTTAGAGATCAGATTGAATCAATGAATTATAGGACCATATGGTAGTTTAAGCTAAAATGTTGACGTCAAAGGGGAAACAAATCAATCAACAAGACAAAAATATACAATTCTGTAAGGAAGAATTAAAAATGAGACTAAATTGAGCATGCCTGCAGCACCAGTGACCAATACCGTGACAGGTTCCTTCTCTACATTGAGAAGACCACACATATATCTAATGATCTTCCAAAACAAAGAGACACAAATTAAAACAACAAGACTTTTCTGAAGAAGTACTGTATAATCCCCAGGAAACATCTCCATAATCAGTTTCTCTGGAGATCCACAGGCCACAATCTAATTCATGATTTATTTATATACAATTCCAATATTAAAAGAGAATCTACAGTTCTACACGCATTCCATAGGAAGGCAAATCATATACCAATACAACATCTACAAGAAATGCAAGTACATAAGAATCTCCTTAACAACGAAGAAAAGAACCTTCCCAAATCCACTTGATCGCCAAGTTAACAAAAAGAGGAAATTGAAATATAAAATCAAAATTCGAACTTTAGTTTGTTAAATTAAAAAAAAAAAAAAAAAGGTGATAACCCACCTCAACAAAGACCCACATTTTTTTATCAGACTTAGATGAGATAATTATTTTACAAAATTCAGACCATACAATGTTTTCATCTCTGGTTTTCCTCACATTTTCTCAGATTCCAAACAGATAATGAACTTGAGTAATCAAATAGTAATTGGCAAATAAATTCAGATTACCAGCAGCTCCGGTAACCAGAACTCTAAGTGGGTCTGTNTGAGTAATCAAATAGTAATTGGCAAATAAATTGAGATTACCAGCAGCTCCGGTAACCAGAACTCTAAGTGGGTCTGTCGCCATTGTCGCAAAGAGTGGTTCTAGAGAGAGAATCAGAGGGAGAGAAAAGGATCAGTAGCGGTGGAGAATGGAGATGAGAAAAAAAGCAGAGAAAGGTTAGGTGGGTACAGGTTGGGTATATATAGAGATAAGAGAGAGAGAAGGGATAAAGGGATGCGAAGGAGATGAGGTAGCAGGGTCGAAGAATGACGGTAATCGAGGATAGAGATAATAACGAGAGTGACACTGAAACAGTTACAGTTGGACGAATCAGTCGCCATGAAAGGAAGGAAAAAGTCATTTTCTTCCCATGCGATCTTCATGCTCACACAGTTTCTTTTGCCCTGTAGGCTCTACGTGATTTGATTTCAGATTAGAAGCTTCTACAGTTTTTTTGCTCTTTTTGCACGGGTGAAATGTGAATGGCACAAGAAAAATTGCTTCTTTTGTAAAAACAAATTGGAAAAATTATTAAGAATTTGGGAGAAAGGACAGAGATGGGATGGGCATCTCATAAATATCAAAATATTTCAGTATTATTTTATTAATATTTAAATATGATAGCATCTAACGATTTATGTTTTTATGTGCTATAACATATAAAATATATTTGTAGTTATTATGTATAAAATGTATAATTATTTGTAGTTGTTATATTTATTTTTGGTATTTTGATTATAGAGTTGAAGTACTTACAATTGTAATTTTGTGTGAGAAACATTTTAAGATTCTTATTTTGTTAATGAGAGGCTTCAAATATAAAATTATTTTTTTATGAGAAAAAACTTATGATTAATTGATTTATAGTTCAATTAATAATGATTATTATATTTTAAATATAAACAAAATGATAACATAGTTTCGGTGGTCCTCCTTGATACTTAATAAAATTAATTCCTTTAAAACTTTGTATCTTTTTTTCTCAAGTATAAAAACTTAAAAATAGTTATCTCAAAATTTAGAAAGGTTTAACAAAATTATTGTTTGATTCTAAAATTTTGAGAAAAATACCATTTGATTCCAAAGACAAAGAGGATTTTGAATTTGTTTTCTCTTATATTGTGTAAAATATTCAAAATATTTATTGATGTTATATACTTATTTTGTTAATATATGTAATTATCTTATGATATTATATAGTTATCTCATATTTTAGTGTTATATAATTATTTTGTTTACATATATAATTATTATGTATAAAAATAAACAAAATAACTAGATATATAAATAGAATAATTATATAACACTAAATAGTATTTTAAATATTTTATAAATTTTCTAAGGAAAAATTTTAAATTTTTCTAGAATAAAACTCTTTTTTATCATTAAAAAAATGCTTTTATCATCACTTTAGTCCCATATTTTTTTTGTGTCAATTTAATCCTTAAATTTATGTTTTATTTATCAATTTAATCTTCCTTGTGAGATTGGACAAGAATTTTTTATGTGATACATTAAATGCTTACTTGACATGACATTAAAAAAAAAAAAATTTCTCTCTCATATTTCTCTCTGTCTACTCTCGCTATACTCTCACTTTGTTTCTCTTGCTTCACAACTCTAATGGCTGAAAACGGCGTTGAGAGAATGAGAACCATTACTACGACTTCAGAGGATTCTGATTAAGTTTGGCTAATGCCAAAAGAACCCAACATGACTATACAGATATACAAAGAAAAAGACCTGAGAATGCCCAAGTCTAGAATAAAAGGTCAATAGTTCTTTACAGAATGATGGCAACATCATAAACATGATTTTAGCTTCTGAATCTTCTAAAAACAAACTGGTCCAATCATTACAGAAAGGATATCCTTTTTTCACAGTAATTCACAATCTTCAATTATGAGCAATACAGGGGTCAATCAAATACCCTCTTGTGATTATCTTCACAATTTCGGTGCTACTCTGAATTTGAATGAAACAACAAATCATCAGCAAAACTGAAGGCTCTATGTTTGCAGGCATTTTGATCAAGTTTGAGAGTGAAAGATAATTCGAGGGGAAGAAGAGAACCATTGAGAGAATGAGAAATGAGACAGAGAAGAGAAAGAGAGTCACGAGGGAGGGTGAAAAATAGAAGATTCAGAGTGGGTTTGAGGAAAAAGAACCCAGATTAATGAGTGAAAGGAGAACAATCGAGATAGAGGGAGGTGATAGTGGTTTGCTTTTCTTTTTCCTTAGATAATTCGTTGGTTTATTTCTCTTTTCTATTTATCAAAGTTTTCATTCTCATTCCCACAACAATTTGAAGAATATGCTAGATTCATTTCAATGTGATAGAATGGATTTGGGTGATGTTTGGGAGGTGATAATTGTTTTGAAGGATTTAGTGCAGACAAGGTGTTTGATAAAGTCCAAGAAGAAGAAATGGCCTTGTGGGTCTTGAACTTGGGATGGGAAGAGGGGACGATTGCGTTTCTTTAATGGTGAAGATGAAGCATCCAATGTGGACAACAATGGGACTCACAGATCAATGAAAAATGCACCAGAATGCAGGAGAAAAATACATCAAGACAGCCACAAAACATGCTCAGGACTACTACTCACTCCATGAGGAAAAGCATAAGGTGATTGCTTGTTCTTTTCAGCAGTAAGAACTTGTGAAGCATCTATTGTTGCTGCTCTTTGTGATCCTTGACTTGTTCCAGAAAGCCTGGGAGCAGAACTTCTAGCACAGTTTCAGCCATTAGAGTTGTGAAGCAAAGAGAAACAGAGTGAGAGTGATAACGAGAGGAGAGAGACAGAGAGAAATGAGAGAAAGGATGTTTTTATTAATGTCATGCCACTCGCCGGCCCTTAACGTGCCCTGTAAAAATTTCTATCTAATCTCTTTCATGGATTTAGATGAATGACTAAATTAGCCGACGAAACATAAATTTAAAGACTAAATTGACAAAAAAAAAAATGAAAAACTAAAATAATAGTAAGAGCATTTTTTAAAAATTACAAAAGAATTTTACTCAATTTTTCTATATTTAGAATCAAATGGNAATGGTCTTTTACTCAAAGTTTTGAAACCAAACAATTATTTTTTCATTTCAACATTTAAACCTTTGGCAAGATGAAAGAGCTTTAGCTAGGAGTGATAAGACTTGTCTCCCCATCTCTTTCCATTATTCAAATTCTCTAATTGTAAATCCAGTAACCGAGGAAAAAAATAAAAATAAAAACCTTTGGGGACCTGAGTGTAATCCTCTTACGAAGAATAAAATAAGTAGGAAATCATCTAGTGAGCAGTGAGCAGTGAACAGTGAGCCAGTGATCGTAACTTGAGAGACTGAGACCGAAATTCACTTGATAAAGATGATGCGAAGCTCCACTAAGGCAACCTTGTTGCTCAGGCGCGTGCTTCACAGCTCGCCCATCTTCACTCCCTATAGAAGCCTCTGTTCTCTCCCAGAAAGTGCCGTGATTGNAAAATAAAAATAAAAATAAAAACCTTTGGGGACTTGAGTGTAATCCTCTTACGAAGAATAAAATAAGTAGGAAATCATTTAGTGAGCAGTGAACAGTGAGCCAGTGATCGTAACTTGAGAGACTGAGACCGAAATTCACTTGATAAAGATGATGCGAAGCTCCACTAAGGCAACCTTGTTGCTCAGGCGCGTGCTTCACAGCTCGCCCATCTTCACTCCCTATAGAAGCCTCTGTTCTCTCCCAGAAAGTGCCGTGATTGATAATGCTATCGACAACCAAGTGAGTATCACAGACTCTGCGTATGTATATATTTAGTTATTCCACAAAATTAATGGAATGGTTACTCTCTTTCACTGCCAGGTACTGGTTGAAGGGAAAGCTTGGTCGAGAATGGCGATTCTCAATAGACCCACAGCTCTTAATGCTCTCAATAGAACAACGGTGTGGTTCCTTGATTGAAATCTTATAAAGTTCCTAATTTTCTTCAACATTTCATGTTATCTGCCATCAATTCTAAATTTTAGTCATTGGGTCTACACCCAATCAGTGAACTTTTTTCCCTGGCACCCAATTAGCTCAAATGAGTTACTGTATGGTTCTAAATTTTGTTTACACTTCTGGGTTTTCTCTGGAACTCGTAATTAACTAACAAGCTCACCCCTTTACTTGATTTTCTTTATTTATGTTGCTATCTAATGTTCTTTGGTTCAATTGAGTGAATTATTATGATGGGTATTATTTCTTATGGTGTTTTGGTTGACATTTAGGGGGTGCTTTCTAGAAGTAAACAAGTAAAGAGTGGAACTCAGTCTATGTTGCTTGGTAGTATAATGAATAGGAGGGAAGATGTGATTTAACAAATTTCTGAGGAAAAAATATTTTCAAGAGCCAAAACATAATCAATATGTGATTATAGTGTTCCATGCTTATGTTTTTCCTAGACCTGTATTAAGGAAAAAGCGGCGATTAAGGATAGAGCGCTTTTTCTTCCCTCTTTGATTTACTTGTATGTTGTGCTAAACAAGAGGAGTGAAACCAATTTTCAATCTTTTCCTTTTCAACCTTATGTACCAAGTACCCAAAATGGGAACTAAAATCTATCCATTCCTCTAAATTTATACACCCTTCCTTTTTTCTTGAGAAACCATCTTCAATCCAGTCTGCCAAGCTTAGCCTTAATTCAAGGATTCTGATATTAGCTTCAAGCTCTCATATTTTTAGTTTTTATTGCCTCATCATGTTTTATTAAATCATTTTGTTGTTATTTGACACTCACCAGGTTGTAACTTGCTTTTGGATAATACCTTTGGTTTCAGGTGGCTAGACTACATAAACTTTACAAATGTTGGGAAGATAACCCTGATATCGGTTTTGTGATGGTGAAGGTAATATATACTTGCTGTTATCATTATCTGTACATTTTATGTATTATACATCCAATACTGACAATGATCTTGTCCAGTCACATATCTAATGAGGAGCAACTTACATAATCTTTTGAATTTTTTTAAGGGCAGTGGCAGGGCATTTTCTGCTGGTGGAGATATTGTTGCTCTTTACCATTTGATAAAAAAAGGTGAAACATGAAGGATTTTTGCATTAAGTTCTGAATGATGAAGTTCTATGCTTATCTTATTTTATTTGCTTAGATATGGGAGAAGGAAAGCAGAATTTTTAACATTTAATCTGCTCCTACAATTTCTTTGCTACAAGAAAGACCCAATATTGTTTGATATGCTGTACTTTTGTTGCTTAAGAAAGTTTAGGAGACTGTAGGCTGCATCTGTGCTTCAGGTTCTAGATTAATCATGGAGCCTGATAACGTTACTTTTCTTTTCTCATTTCTTTTTCTAATATGTTTCAGTTACTTTAATTTTCTGAAAGTTTTCAAACAACTTGATGATTATTGTCTTCAATTCATGCAGGGGACATGGAAGCCTGTAAGGAATTTTTTAGAACGACATATAATTTTATATACCTGCTAGGTACATATATGAAGCCACATGTGAGTACATTATTCGAAAACCTGAACGGTAGACTATTTTGTGCACTCTTTATCAACATATAAGTGTGAGATAAATATGTATATGATTTTACGTATGAATGAAGTTTATACTTATGATACATTTGTTTCATGTGAATGCCAATTCAAAATCATCGTGCAGATGTTTAATTTAACATATTAGGATATGAGCTTGTCACATGAATCTGATTTGGAATTTTGGTTAAAGCTTGTCAAAATCATTGACTAAAATGAATATACTTCAACTTTTATGTAAATTGATATATAATGAACTATAATATCTTGTAAATATATAGAATTATGATATGTTGTAATTATCCAAATTTCAACAAAAGCATTAGTGTTCAGAAATGTTTAGGGAAAGTAGTTGACAAATCACATTACAAATTTATTGTTATGTTCACTTTTTATTTCTAAACCTTAACATACTGAAACAAAAATTCAAGTAAATTATTGTATTTATAATTTATCAAATAAATTATTTCATACAACATATTTCAATTACCTATATATATTCTAAAGTAAAATAGTACTGATCTAAACAGTTTCAAAATCAGGTTTCAAGTTTTTGGCTATATTAGCTAGTTACCTACTTACCAGTAAAAAACAGATATACAGTAATCATCTTCTTGCAGGTGGCACTTCTGAATGGCATTACCATGGGTGGTGGGGCAGGAGTATCAATCCCTGGGACTTTCCGGGTGGCAACAGACAAAACTGTATGTATTGGAGAAACTTCCATAGAAACAGTTGCACCCTTTAGTGCCTCGACTTGTCCATCTGTAATAATGTTTTCAATCTTGAGAATTCTTTCTTGTGTTTAAAGCAGATAGTTTCAAACATGTTCACACCTGAGCTATGAAATAAAGTTCAAGAGAAAAAAAAAAGAAAAAAAAGAGCTTATTGAATTTGTTCAATTCGTTCAGCTTGATATGAGAGTTTAATCTCAATGCTTCAATTATACGTATGAAGTATTACAGGTTCAGTAAACTTAATAAAAATTATGTTAAATAAAGCAACATATAAGTTATGTCAGCATGTACAAACCACAAATATCTTAAATCTTTGCCTCACAAAACATTATCTTGACTACATCCAGTGTGCATGGTTTGTGCCTCACTGGTGCCCTCTGACAAACTTTGCTTGTCAGAAAGAAAGATAGCTTCTTTGTTGTTAGCTCAACCTTTGTCACAGCCAACTGATTGCATGTTGCAAAGATTGACCCATCTCAAATCTGAAGTTGAAGAATACATCTCAATGCGTGGATGTTGGGGACTACTGCAACTAACTTTGTTTTGCTTGCATTAGGCTTACTCTTCTTTTGAAGCACAGTCCTCAATGTTGAATTCAGTTTTCAAACTGTTAAGAATGTTTCTTGTATACTGTTAATGGATGCTTCTTTCTGGATATTTAGCTTAAAAAAGCATTCAAAAGATCAGTGTCCTGTCACCTGTATATGGTTCAGTCTACCTGATCAAAGTTTATATTACTGTTGTTAAATATATAAGACTAATAGTAATATTATATTTCTATTATGACAACATAAATTCAGATAGCTGGTACATATATGGGGAATGACAAATCGAAGTGAGAGTGTAGTTGTCAAAGTATGACCAGACCTGTTTGAATGGCTGTGTATATGTGCATTTGCAACATACTCCATCAAATTAAGGAACCCCTTTCTTCAACAAGGCTTCAAACCTTCTTCTCCTATCACCCTCTTATTTTCTCCTTACATCCCTCTTTGTTCTCCATTATTATATTAAGGTGAATTTCCACTGTACTGCAAAATGGAGAATACTGCCAAAATGATGTTATAACTAGGAATATCAACTGAAATTAGACAGTGGAAATTGAAAATTGGGAAGAGTATGTTAGAGATTTTAGTACTAAGATGTCAATCAATTGATATGCAAAATGATGCAACCTTAATAACTGGTGGTGGGTTGTGACCTAGCAGGTGAGTGATACTTTACCTGTGTCTTTGCGGATAGCAGCTTTAAACATCTCCCTTGCAGGAAACTTTTTGCATTTTAGCATGTGGGAGAGCAATTAGTTGGGCACAAGAAAGAGTGACTTACATGAAAACATGGGCATAATTAATCATTTTTTTGCACAAATATTGTAATATATGTCCTAAATCAATAAAGTTCCTATATCTGGAAGCTCTGGGGTGATTGTGTCTATGTACTACTTCTTTTATTTAGTAATTTGCTTCTTTTATATAGATGGTTTCTCTATTGGATATTTTAATTGTGACTTCATTCATGGTAGTAGTTAAGATCATAAATTTTCCTATAGGATCAGGAAGTGGTGGACCATACAATTAGTAAATTAGTAAATTTTCCTCTACTTACATATTAGTTTATATATGTATATCAATGTATTTAAATGCTTTCCCTACATGCTGCATGCTGAAGCCATCCTATCTTCATGCTTTGTATGCCATACATATGTGGAAATCCGAATTTACTATAAGTTTTTGCTTCCCAGTGATATGCTGATAGAAACAGTTGTGTGCATATGACAGTCTTCATTATAACTTACCCCTAATTTGCAGATTTTTGCTACCCCTGAAACTCTTATTGGTTTCCACCCAGATGCTGGAGCATCCTTTTACCTTTCACATCTACCTGGTCACTTAGGTATGATGACAATATTATATTATTTATTCATACCTCATCAATCTGTTTTCAGATTACTGAAAATCCTTTCATGTGGATTGGGTAGTTCTTTATAATCTATTTGAATGAAGATAAACCTGGAAATTAGTCAATATTTAGTTTTTGATCCTGGTATTATGTACTCTTCTATATGTTCTAGTTGTTAGGATATTGCTATTCTGATAAAATTCATGCTTCTTGTAAGCAGCTATTATTGGTTGAAAATATATTTGCTTGCCTCCCCTATATAAACCTCTTTTTTAGAACAGAATGATAAAAGGAATCTTGGTAGAATTCTGACAGAATAGCAATTGGGTGGGAATTATATTTCCAATGTTCAATTTTCCAACCATTTGTAACTTGGAATCACAACTCCAATATGGGTTGATGGTTTTGGCCACTGCCAATGGTTATTGGGGATGCAGTTGATGGTCTGTGCTGTGGTAGCCATAGGCAACTAGGGGTAACTGTGGGGCTGGTGGTAATTGTTATCTAAGACAACTTGGAATTGTAATTATTTGGTTCATCCTTCAAAATTGAAGTTGAATTTTATTAGCTTGCCAAATTTTTGGAATTAAAATAGGATTTTTAAATTTTACACCAAATGTGAAATTTGGGATTCAGAGGTCCAATTCTGATTTCTACCCCAAATGCTATCCTAGGGCCTTCTTGGTAACTACATCAAGTATTGACAGCATATGAAATTGATCAATTTCCTCTTTAAGAACAGTGGTGGAAGGGGAATTCATGGATTCAGAACTAATGGGTGCATGTGTAATTACTAATTTAAATATGGTTGATTTGATGAACATTCTCTACTTAATATTTCAATGTTTTATTACTTTTATGCAGGTGAGTACTTGGGCCTAACAGGGGAAAAGCTCAATGGATCAGAGATGATTGCTTGCGGCCTTGCTACACACTATTCATTAAGTACAGTTTAGTTCTGTTAGACAAACCCTTCCTGCTGCTTATTATTCCAAATTTACTGGACTTTTCAGGATATATAACATTAAAAAGCATTGTTTCTTTTCCTACAGAGGCTCCCATTAATTGAAGAACAGCTGGGTAAATTGGCTACTGATGACCCTTCTGTCATTGAGACCACTTTAGAAAAGTATGGTGACCTTGTCTACCCAGATGATAGTAGTGTACTTAAAAGGTTTGTCTTGTCTAACACAACAATTCTCCCCCCCCCCCCCTTCCCGTAAAAAACCCTTAACAGAAGCCTGCAAAGAAGCTGGGAACACAATCCTATCTCAAATGAGTTGTGTGGGTTCTGTCTGACAATAGTCTTAAATTCTTAACCATCAAGAGCTTTTAGTATCTTTTTTTCCCTGTATATTCTGATTGTTACATGAGAAAATTTTTATTTTCTATTCTTTTCAGGATTGAAATTGTAGATAAATGCTTTGGCCATGACACAGTCGAAGAGATTGTTGATGCTTTGGTAAAATTTGCATCTTTAAATTTGACAACTTTTGACAGTTCAATATTAGAAATTTCAGTAGGTGCTTCAGATCTTGTGTAAAATACAAAATTGGACATCAATTATCAAGTTGCTCACTTCTATCAAATCACTTCCAGTTTCCACAAAAAACACACGGTATTGAAATTCCATACCAACCATTCAAGGCCAGTTCCTTGTAATAATAACTACGCAGAGAGGAAAGTGTTTCTGATGAACTGTTTTGAGTGGGAAACCCTTTGATCTTTCAGTGAGACTCAGTGCTTCCCTGCTTTGGCTTCATCTTCTTAAAGTTAGATAATAATTTACTGTATTTAAGACTGAACTCTAGGTGAGGAATTGGTATTGCTTTGCTTGATTTCTAGTTTTAAGTTGACAGCTGTTAGTGTTCTTTAGTCCTTGTTTTCCTAGATGCCTAAAAGGATTAGTGCGCCCCATATTGGATATCTGTTTTTTTTGGGACATAAAACTGATGTCCTTTCATAATCAATCAGAATCAAATTTATTCTTCGGGATTAAGAGTGGATTTGGAGTAGCGGTATAAATCTGATAGTGCTACTTTCAAGGCAGAAAAATCAAAAGTTCCTCTCACAAGCTTTCAATTTTTCTGTCTTGAAAGCTGCAAAATATGTTTTCTGCAGCTAATCCAAACACACACACAGCTTTTTGAGGGCTCTTTCAAGTCAATGCTATAGGGCCTACATCCAAGTTTTCTGTAGGAAAAGCAGATTACTTCTAGATTGCCTTTCTTTCTTTGTTTTACTTTTTCCTTATAGAGGATTTACTAGTATGTGGTAACATACTTTTTTTGTAAAACTTTTAATTTATCTGCTTATTTTCCTCAGGAAAGTGAGGCCAGTCAAACAAATGATGCATGGTGCATTTCTACCCTGAATAGACTTAAAGAAGCTTCTCCATTGAGCTTAAAGGTTGCTTTGACATCTGTGAGTACTGCTTGTCTAACCCTTTGATATTACAGTATTGCCTCTCGCCTGCCCTCTCCTCGTCATATAAGAAACCAGTTACTATGATATGATCCATACGCACTAACTGGTGCAGATACGAGAAGGTAGATTGCAGACCCTTGATCAGTGCTTGTCTCGCGAATACCATATGTCTTTGCAAGGAATTTCCCAGAAGATATCTGGTGACTTTTGTGAGGTATAAAGCATTGTGAATTTCTTGCAAATGAAACAAAACTTTCAAGATCTTACAATTAATTGATTTGAATTTCTTGCTAGGGAGTGCGAGCACGTGTGGTGGACAAGGACTTGGCACCAAAGGTACTGATTGTTTAACATTTAAGAGTATTGCCATAATGCCAATATATCATCTGGCAATAACATCTCTAGTTTTAGATAGTGTTACAAATTTTCCCGCTACGTAGAAGTCATTGGCAATGATACAATTTGTCATTGCAAAATATGTCAACAATGTTCTCTTCTGTCTTACAAATCTGAGATTGAAATTCCAAATTTTAATTTGATCTTTCCAAAATATGCAGTGGGATCCTCCAACCCTGGAAAAGGTGTCTAAAGATCTGGTGGATCAGTACTTCTTACCTATAAGTGTATTTGAGCCTGGTCTAGAGCTGCCCACCAAAGTCCGAGAAGCATTTACGTAGCTTCCCTTTGTCTAAAGAAAAATGCCTCAAGAACGGAATAATACATACATGCCAATGGTGTTTTGCAGGTTCTTGGTCATGCTGTATGCATAGGCAAATTGATGGCAGCTTATTGGGGATGGTCCATCCTACAAATATGTAGCTTTTACTGCCTCAGGATTGTTGAATAGTCTTTAGTTTTTCTTTCACAGAAACAGGAAAATAAGAGATGTGCAAATGAGCAATTCTTCACTGTATATCTTCTCCGAGTTCCAAAGATGATGTTATCATATCTCTTTTTCTTTTTATTTGGTAACTATCATATCTCATTTTTAGATAGCAATAAATAGTAGCATTTTTGTTTTACCTACAGATCTCCAAATGTTATTTTTTTATTTTTTTTATTTTCTGTGGGAGGCTGCCAAAGAGAATTCTAACCCAGTCTTGAGCTTACATGGAGACAAATTAAAGGGTGTAAGCGGAACATTGTTTTTGAAGTAAACAAAATGTGAGCACGTTCATTTTACAAGAAAGGATTTATTTTGGGATAAAATCAAAAAGAAACTAATGAGAATTTGATTATGCTGAAGTTAAACTACATGATGTATGTAACAATACAAGAGATCTATAATTTATTCATACAACACATTACCCCAATTACAACTAGTTTTATTTTCTTTCCAAAATTGTGTGACCACAAAACCAATCAAGCCTATAGCCTATATCAATGTTACATTTTCCTTATTTTTTATAATAAAAAAAATATAAGTACATGATTCTCAAATTTTAGCATCACGTACTTGTGATGATTAAACCAGATTATTCAGCTGCCTTGGCACTCTTGTACGTGTTTACCAATTGCATCTGTACATCATTAGAAACTGCTAAATGTTCCTTGTATTCCATTGTGAATTCGCCTTTGCCCTGCACATATTATAAAATCAACAGAAAAATAAATATAAAAATATAAGTTAACATGAAGAGATGATATATTTTGAACAAACTTGACATTCACCTGTGTCATTGAACGAAGTGCTGTGGAGTACCCAAACATATTGTTAAGAGGAACCTAAAACAATTTATTACAGCAAACTTGTTAGCAAAGACAGATGGACAAATATCCAAATGCTAATGATGTGCGTTTTATAGGAAAGTTTTCAAATAAGTATGCCGTGTAAGTCCAAATAAAACCAGCAGATATTTTATAGGAAATTTTTCATCATTGAATATTACATAATAAAATTCCACCACCATCCAGTGTTTTGAACAGATTAAATTACCCATTACTGTACCCCAAGTTGTGATCTAAATTGTGGTATAATGAATTAGTAGCATATCACCTGAATGGTAAAACATATAATTACCTCTTCTGTTAATTAAGAAAACTCTTGACAATTATCCACCGTTATGTTTTGTACCAAAAATTCCAAAAAACACCATTATTTATTTTATTTTTTTTAGTTTACACCCAGGATATCCCCACATCCTTTGAATATGGGACTAATCCTTATTTGGGACGAGAGCAGTAACTGGTAAATCTCTTCTAACAAGTGTGATTCCAAAGATTTGAACTCAAGACCTTTGGCCTAAAATGTCTCGGGGCTCAGCCTTCTTCCACTGAGCCAATATATTATTGGTACACCTTTATTTATTTGAATGTACTAAACAAATACAAATAAAGTGGTTATAAATGTACTAAAAAATAAATAAAAGAAATGAAATATTACTTTTTTAAAATAATTAAACTTAATTTCCTCTCCAATTTCTTCTTTTCTTTNATTTGAACCCAAGACCTTTGGCCTAGAATGTCTCGGGGCTCAGCCTTCTTCCACTGAGCCAATATATTATTGGTACACCTTTATTTATTTGAATGTACTAAACAAATACAAAGAAAGTGGTTATAAATGTACTAAAAAATAAATAAAAGAAATGAAATATTACTTTTTTAAAATAATTAAACTTAATTTCCTCTCCAATTTCTTCTTTTCTTTATCCATGCTTAAATTCCCCTTCTTCTCTGTTAGTTACTTCCATCATCCCACTTTGTAATATCCGTTTTCCTTTAAATTAGTTCTTTTTTTGGTGCCCATTTTCAAAGTTAAATACTAATGTATAGTCCAAAATTACTTTTCTTTTCAACAGAAACAAGATTCAGAGAATGACTACATTTACATACAAAATCAGTTGCATTTTCATTTCAATTTTGGGAGAGGGGCAGAAGAGGTACTTACATGGGCAGTTATAACAGAGTCGTCTCCGTCCTGGTCATTCCCAACAATCACACCTTTTCTCCTATTTACAGGTTACAGTTACAAAACAATGTAAGAAAACCCGGAAAACTTACTATTATATCCAATGAAGAAAGTAAATTATAGAATTCTCACTTGTTGATGTCACCAGCAACAGATCCCTGAAATTCTGTTGGCACTTTCAACTCAACAAGCATAACAGGTTCTAATATAACTGGTCTTGCAGCTGTATAGCACTGTAATAAAATATAGAAACACCCGATATTGAGAGGAATGAGCTCCTAATTATTATATGATAAAAAAAGGGGATGAAAGTTGGAAGGATAGGTGCAATCCTTTGTATAAATAGGGAGTGGAAATGAGGAGGACCTGTCTAAAAGCATAGATGGAGGCTAACTTAAAAGCAAGTTCACTGGAATCAACGGCATGGGAAGCACCATCTGTCAAGACAACCCGTAAATTTTCAACTGGATGTCCAATTAAGGAGCCCCTGTACAAAAGAGCAATCAAGTTCACTAAACCAAATAAAGTATTAATTGCATTCACATATTGAAAATTTGAAACTTGTCTAAAAAATAAATCTAGACAATTAAATGGATAGGTTACAATAACCAACATAATAAACCAGAAAAATAAGCATTCTGCAAAAATAAACAAAAGTTAGATAACAAAAATGTGCCATTAACACTAATCTCACTTACGAGTTCGCAGCTTCTTTGAAACCCTTCTCAATTGCTGGGATAAAATTTGACGGTATAACTTGCCCAACAATCAGGTTTTCAAATTCAAACTTAGTTGGTGACCCTGCTGGAAGGGGTTCAATATACCTGCAAGCACAAGGAACAAAATATAAATCATTAAGACCCTGGCGCAGGGAGTTCGGAAGATGTCACTGAAAGGAACATCTCAAGCAACAAGGAAGGGAAAAAATTTCTTTTAGAAAGTCTCAAGCAATCCTAGAATCTCTTCCATATCCCGCTTGGACTTAGATTAGTGCAAGAATTTCAAATAGGGATGGCAGATGAATTACAATATTTTTTTTGTCGATTGTTTGGCTTGGCAATATTTATCTAGATCAGTTCCTTAATCATAGCTATGTCACTCATGTTACACAATTATTTCTCACAACGCTATGCAACAGTTCAGTAACCAAAGCGACACCAATTTACTAAACACTAAACCCTACATCATGACCAAGTTACTAATTAACATTAATAAAATGTGAATTACCACTATACACTTACCCGCACACCCGTCCATATTGACCTTGCCCTCCACTTTGCTTCTTATGTAAATAATCAAACTCGGCACGTTGAGTAACAGTCTCTCTGAAGTTTACACGAGGCTTTCCAACAGTAGCATCAACCTTTGCAAGTAAAGACATAAGAACATAATTTGGTAAGTAGAAGCAAACATGGTAAGTAGAAGCAAACATTCAGCCAATATCAAAAAGAGAAACTTTTACTAGTGCAGAAGAAAAAAGACTAGATACCTTGTACTCTCTCCTAATGCGTTCAACGTAGATGTCCAAATGCAGTTCGCCCATTCCAGAAATGATTGTCTACTCATAAAGGCATACTAGTGTCATCATGATAAAGAACAATATATTTGTCACTTGAGTGAAAAAGAAGAAGAAAATGATTGTAAACCTGCCCACTCTCTGGGTCCAAGCCAACACGGAATGTAGGATCCTCTCTCTGGAAGCGGTTCAGAGCTTTTGAAAACTATAAGCAATACAAGGAGACCGTCAATTATGTGATATACAATTGTTTGGAGGGAGGGGAACGTTGGCATGTTACATCACAAAAGTTTACTTACTTGCCCACCAGAATCTTTTGAAACAGGCTGCACAGCTAATGACATCACTGGCTCAGGGACATTCATAGAAGTCATTGTGTATCTGACAGATCCATCTGTAAAAGTATCTCCTGATGACCGAGAAAACTAATATTAAGGCCAATATACAATTCAAGAAGATAAAAACAATTAACAAAAAGAGAACCTTCAGGCAACCTCACTCTAGCCTACTGAAACAGAAAGCACTATGGGTTTCAGTTCAAAATGAAAAACTGGTAACAGACACTGGTATGTACACAGACACATACAGATAAATTTCTTACACTTCACCCTTCTGCAAGCAGGGGAGGAATTGCCATTAGTCTCAACTCCAACACATAACATAATGAATTGCCCATTCTTAATCCCTGTTGTCCCCTTTTCTGCCCCGCCACACCCGCGGGAGCAGGGGTTGTTGTCTTGGTGATTGAACTCAAACGTCAAATCAATGTAAAAGATGAAAACTGACCCAAAATAAACATTTCAAAGCTGTCTAATGCTAGAGTATGGATATTTTCAAACATCTATTGCTGACAATTAAAAGCCATTTTGACACTTCCACCTTTTCAAGTAACTTCATAGTTTAGCTAGCAAAAACAGATCATTGCAGAACATAACACCCAGCAAACAGAATTTTTTTTTTTTAAAAAAAGAAAAAATTCAGGACATGAATATGTGCATGCATGCAAGGGGAAAAGTCAAACCTGATGCACAATCAACACCAAATACAGCAACTATTTGTCCAGCATGAGCCTCTTGAATGTCCTGCAGATTAGGGGAGAAATCCCAATAAAAAATGCATGGCAATGAATTACTCTAGCCAAAATTCCCTCCACTTCTTCCCCCTCAAACAAGTATTCTAATTCCAGGAGCATTAAATTTATAGGAAGATTCAATAATAATACTAGGAGTCTTAAATCTAACCTCCATCTCATCAGCATGCATCCGAACCAAGCGAGGAACCTGTAATTGAAGGAAAACTTAAGTCACATATTCATGATAACAGCCTCAGAAAAGCAATACCATCAAGGAAAAGACATGCCAGCAATCTTATTATTGAATGGTAGTATGGTACAATTTCGATTATAACAATATGACCTTAATAGTATTTTGTCACATTGAGCTAAAACTAATACCATTCAATATGTATTCTTTTAGCTTTGCTGGACCTACCTGATAGAGTGCATATATTGTCTCCTTGTCTTGGGAGTTAGGATAAAAGAAAAAAAATTAAGAGAAAGGGGAACATATGGCAAATGGAGGAGAACAGGACACCTCCTACCAGAAAACAAGTAAGAGGGAAAGAATCAAATGCACTATTAGACCCTATTCTTTTGATAAATTTCTCAAAAATAAGATATAAACAAAGCACTTTCAAGTCTTGGGACCTTGTAGAACTGACTTGTATGGATACGAGGCTGTATTAACACCAAATGATCCCATTATTTTCCAAGCCCACAAGACATTTGGTGGGAAAAATCCATCATTTTTCCCAAGATGGATTTTAAACAATCAAACTGCAAATTTAGAATAAAATGGTATTTTAGAAGAACATTTGGTGTCAGAATTAAAATCCTGGCTGCAGTTATACCTCTCTTGGCAAAGAACAAATGATAAAGAAAAGGGCATGGTTGCATTACATGGCCAAGAAAGTAACTTAGGCCCACAAGACAAAACAATTATATGCAAGGTTAAACTACATGAAATTATGTTTGTAAAGAGCTTGAACTTACCTTGACCTTCTTGCCAGTGTTTACATTGATAATGAAGTCACCCTTCCGTATTACACCCTCATAGATTCTTCATGAAAAACCCAGAAGGACAAAGAGAAGACCAAAGCTATCAGCTTATTGTCATATATTATTGAAAGGTTACCACAAATTCAATACAGGAGATTAATACATGTAAATAAGACACAACAGTTTCAAAATGGATTAACCACCACTTAGGGTTACCTTAGATATGTTAACTGCCCAAACCGCCCTTCCTCCAACTTGAAAGCCAATCCTACCAGTGGTCCATTAGGAGTTCCAGACAACACAACCTAGACAAGGATATAATTAACCAAGCAAATAGAAAAATAATATTAAAGCAAAATTAGGATGAACTTTCCATCAATTGAGTACCTTCTCCTCATTCTTTGTTTGGTCAAGAGCATAACTACTAACTTCAATTGGACAAGGCAAATAACTAAGTACACCATCCAGAAGTGGCTGTACCCCCTGTACCAGTAACAACAGGAGAGGAAAAATATAATAAACATAAGGGTAACCGTTATACAAACAAGAGTAGCCATAACATATAATCTAGATTGTTCAAATTAGAATGACAAATTTTACATTGCTTGTGTTTGAATGTATTTGTACACACATGTAACTAATTATTTTTCGACATTTATAAGCAAAGAGAAGAGAAATTGTAAGATTTGTGTATATTTTATTTTCTTCATGATTTCCCATGATTACAATAAATCCCTCTCAATATCATCCATACTCCCTATACTTTCACTTCCTTTGCACAAAGGTTGCATCTAGAACACTGACTTCAAGAACCAAATGATATATTTCCTCCTAAATCCTAATAAAAATCATATAAAAAACAATTGTACTTTTGAGGTAAAAGATAATTTCATTGCCCCAAGAGCTACATGTTAAGGCAACTTTCCATCTCTAAACTAAAACATCAGAAACATCCAATGTAACTTAAAGCCAAAAGAAAGTCAATCCAACTCATCAACCCAAAAGATGCACTAAAAGCTATATAGAAGTGAGGAATGCATAGTGGATTGGAGACACTGAAAGTAACAACGTAACAAATAGAACCTATCAAAAGTAAAACCTTAGAAAGACCCATATTAGAAACATCACAATTTCAAATTAAACCTAAAGCAGACAGAACACAAAGCATCAACAAGATAGCAACCAAAAGCCACCTCGATGAGGAATACAAAAATTAGTGAATAAGCTGCACAGAAGAATACACATACGAACTTCAAAGTAATTCAACAGTTACCTTATTTTTGAATGCACTGCCCATGAACACTGGCACAAATTTCCTGGCTATGGTGGCCCTACGCACTGCTTCCTACTCAAAAAGATAAAAAGTTCTATATTTCAAAATCAAAAGGGAGGGAAAAGCTTTGGACAAGTGAGAGAGGACTAATATCAATAATGTAGACATCAGAAATCACTTATCATGACAAGAGAATATAGAAATTTGCATAAAAAACTGATGCATGAATCTACTGGTGACAACTGACAAGGGAAAGATGAGTGACAAATGAAAGAGTACAACTAAGCTGGAGTTTCATTCAGATAACTTTAGATGAGACCACATTTATTAGTTTCCTTTGATTTTTATATAAAGCAAATGAGAGAGAGCAAAGAAAAACAGTGAGCAAGGATTTTCTGTAGACATAACTGGACCATCAACAGCTTACAGATCTGTGTTATTGCTTTTTGATACACATCTTGGATGTTTAAAACTCAATGCTTTCAATGATGGGTAGATGGGCTAATAGTCAAAACTCAAAAGCAGAAACATCTATTATACGTCTCAAAAGAATTAAATAGATATTAGAAAGAAAAAAAATCAGAAAAGAGCACATTTTTACCCACACACCTCAAGATCAGAAGATGATATGGGCTCATCACTAAGAAATGCTTCAGCAAGTTGGTCATCAACCTCTGACACAACTTCTACGAGTTCACGCCTTTTTTCTGCCACCAAGGCCTCCATATCTGCAGGTACTTCTTCAGTAACAATTTTTTCACTGCAATAAGCCACAAAAAGTAAGCTAAACCAGAATGTTGAAGGAGGCTAAGAACCATTGAGAAGGATAAACAACAGAATAGTTTTTGAAACAGACCCATTTGAACCATGAAAATAGTAGGCCTTTAACTTCACAAGGTCAACAAGACCTTTAAAATTTTCCTCCAAGCCTATTGGAACTTGCACAGCAGCACTATGATGCCGGAGCTTAGACCTTGCCTGCAACATATCAATTAAAGAATATACGTCATCCACGACCAATGGGCCCAAAACATATCAATTTTTTACTTCACTGAGATGGCTCTAAAAGAATGTTAAACATGCACAGGATTAATAATAAACTTCATACATCATGTAATGTGAAATCCACTTTGTCGGGCACTTGTTACCAAACGTGAGACAAAGTAATAAGAAAATTATTTGCAAGGGTGAATTTGTTGTAGCTGGAGAAATAGCAGCTTGGAAAAAGCTTCAAATTCAAGTTTTGTCAAAAGCCTTCTTTCTTTCTCATATGTGGGGGGGAATCACGTTTCCAAAGTGTTTCCAAGTGCAAAAATAGTGATTTATGGGTTTCAAAAATCACTTTTCGACTTAATAAAGCTAAGATAAATGGGTACTAGATATATAACATTTGTCACCGATGATGAGTGATGACTTCCATTTATTTCAACCCACCTGATTTAAAACTTTCCATGGATCTGCTCCCATTCGATCAAGTTTGTTGATAAATGCAAGTCTTGGGACCTCATATCTTCTCATTTGCCGATCAACAGTAATGGACTGACTTTGCACTCCACCAACACTACAAAGGACAAGAATGGCACCATCAAGGACACGCAAGGCCCTCTCAACCTCAATGGTGAAGTCAACATGACCAGGTGTGTCAATTATGTTAATCTGCAATGACACATTGTCCAAGAATATAAATAAAAATAAAATAAACCAGAAATTGCAGAACTAGAAGAAATTACCACTTTATCTGCCTGCCAGTGATGCACAAAAGAAGAAAATTCGTAGTCTTTATATAATTCTTCAACATTTCTCATTGACCTAAAACACAAAATCAGTTTTTCATTTCTTACACGTTTTCTCGTCAACTGCTTGAACTACACTTCTTTTCCAATTTCAGCAAACCACAAATAGCAACCCAATAAAAAATTTCAACATTTCCTCCTTTCTCCTTTAAAAAATACAAAGTACTATAGGATCAGAATCTTTCTAAAATGGAAGTAATAAATTACAAGAACCTATTTCCTTGATGGCAGGCTGAGGCCTAACAGGTCATCTAGTGCAGGAATCCAATGGATTCCAAGGTTCTAAAATTCTGATGCTATTGATCCCCTCGCCACA